>JARBER010047648.1:0-12102 GCA_030265075.1 Balanus glandula | reverse complement strand
ACGGCTAAGCCGATAGTATTCTAATTTGGTGTGTGGATAGGGACCTTTCAGCCGATGCGTTTCCAAAAGTCACGGGTTGGGGTTCATCTGCACGTGCGCACGTGCACATCCCTATTGTATACCTCAGAAGCGGCTGAGCCGATTGTGTTCAAATTTGGTGTGTAGTCAGGGACACCTAATGTTTCACTTTCTACAAGTCAGGGGTGGAACAATTCTGCACGCGCACATGTGCAGAGCTCTTTTCTATATCCCAGAAACGGCTGAGCTGTTAGTGCTCAAATTTGGTATAAGGATAGGAACCTCTCACCTGATACTTTTCCAAAAGTTAGGGGTGGTGTGCCTCGGCCCGTGCGCACGTGCACATCCCTACTTAATAGCTAAGGAATGGCTTAGTCGATTGTGTTCAAAAATTGTGTTTGGTTAGTGACAAGTGAACAGACGCTTTTCCAAAAGTCAGTGCCGGTGTACCGCTGCACGTGCGCACTCTTTTTGTTTCTAAAAAAATATATACCCCTATCGTGTTCAAATTCATCATGCATTTCGTTCGCGCTCGCTCGTTCATCGCCAACTACGGCGTTTTACTGGTTTTCTATGTGCATGACAAAACGGAATTACCGTCTGGTCTTGAAGTTTTGCGAAATCCACATTTCAAACAGCTGTAATAGTTCATTGCAACCACAATATGTGTATTTTAAATATGATAATTTTTCTGTGTGACATAGGTTTGAAATAGACTATGCTCGACTGATTGATAGCCAGGGGATTACCGGGGCTCTGTAGGACTCTGCGGACACTGCGCGGACCGCACCCTGCACGCGAGCCGCGCCACGCTCCGCACCGCATCGATGGCCGGCGTCAGTTGTATGACACGCTAATATCGCTGTACTGCAACGCGGACACGTTTTTATTCGGTCACAGGAAAATGGCGATGAAAACATGCTGCATTCGGCAGGATTCCTGCACTAGTTTGATTCACTGCTTGACATGTCATAATACTTCCTGCCCGATGCCACTGGTTGACTAGGCTGAACGATGTCGGTTTTGCTGGAACAATTGACTTAAGCGGTGCTTCGATACTAGCTCGGTAATTCTCACACGGCTTAACTCAACAGAGGGCAAAAATGAAATATGAAGTATGTATCGAGTCATAGCAGCTTCAAGTATAAGTCAAACTATCTGCAGCAATTTCGTTCTGGATTTGTAATCCGATACTATCAATCATAAATGTGCATTGAGTCATACTGCTGCTCGAGGCTTGAATTCTAAAGAAGGCTTATTGCATTGTCAGGAGTGGTAAGTCCTGCCAAATAATTTTACAAGTCCTGTGATTTATTGGACGGAGTAGGAGTGGGTTTTATCGTGAATGGAAACTTTATTTCCGCCGAAAAATGTTGCTATTGCTGAATGGCTTTCGGTCATGTGGGAGCCAATAACGTCATACCATAGTTGAGCCGACGTGCCGTACTATAACCCAACGCCCATTCATGACATTTGGTGTTTGGTAGGACTGGGTTTTTGGTAAGATTGGCCCCAGTGAGCGGCTTAGTGGTCACCATCCACCAGTGAAAGTGGGTGGGACGGAGGAAACATGACTGCAGTTGCGTGGGTGATCTACTTTTTAACCTTCACCGTGTGTATTCCACTGTGTTACTCACTGCAGGAATTTCTTCCTTTGACGAGTACTTTCCATCGTTCGACGAAACACACGATGGGTCAGTAGGTAGTTCGAAGCTAGGCACTTTTATTGGCAGGGAATGCGTCATAAAGATAATGCATTTGATCGCTGATAACCATTCGCTGCGATTTTTAAGTGGAAGATCGGTGGAAGATTCTTCGCGTGATGCATTGTAAGGATAATGTGCGATCGTTTAACACAGTGGTCGTTTCAGCGTTTTTTTCACCGTGTCGCATACGATATGTGTCAATGTCGCTCGGTAGTCGGGACGATAGAGGAGTGGGTGAAACGGGTGAAACTGATCAGAACGGGACGATGAGGACATAAGTGGGGCTATGACAAATGCTTATATTGGAGACATGCCAAGTATTTTTATACTAATATATTGATGTTCCCTTTATGTGAAAATGGGCCGGAGCTTGTCCAATTTTCTAAAATATCGGGTTATCCTGGGTGCAACGCACGTATCAAAACAGTCTAAATGCTACATTATCCCCTCACATCAACCATGAAGATTGTTGCTAGTATACTTTTTAAATGCCTTGCAGCGACTTTTATGTTCCAAAACGACTAGCTCATCCGTATCATTAAAAAAGTACTACCAGTAACGGTGATCGGAAATTGAGCATATGTTATGTGACAAACACCTTGCGGTACTGATCTGTACATGTTTTACCTGTGCACTGCACAGTGACCACTTTATTTCGAGGATCCATGAGTTGAAGAAGGTTTAGCTCCTTCAGTAAAATGTCATGAACAAAGAGCGGAAAGCTGCCCATAAATATAATGGATGGATGTCATAGATTATAGCGGTGACGATCCATACTCATGGACCAAGGACATGCTGTTAGATCATTATCAAATTTATCGAGTCTTTATTCCGAAGCAGTCCTGCTTTTCATACATGAAGAGGAGCCGAAGGGATTTGATCCGCGCCCTGCTGGGCCTCTGAGACAGCCTCGCCCTGGTCGGGTCAACACGACCCGTCAGTTACTCGAAAACCAAAAGCACTAGAAAGGCGCAGAAAAACACGCTCGGAAGCTCTTCTCATCTACATTCGATTTTTGCTTTGGTCAAATTTGAGGTCACCAGAGGTCACCGAATGTTAAATTTTCTAGATTTAGGGCATCGCCCCATATATTCCCATACACCTCGGAAACTGTGCTTTAAAAAAATCGATATTTGAAAGCAATTGATAACTATTGAAGTCTAAATCTGCAACGTGTCCTCAATTTTACCCTCAGGTTAATATTTTAAGCTCCTGAAGCCACAAAGCCAAAAATGCTGTTTTGGCAGGGAAGTTTCGCTTATAACTTTTCCTAATACCGACAACGGAATAATAATTACGTCATTCTGCTTGTCTTGAATGATGTCGCTTTAAATGATGTACATGGTGACCTTGCAAGGTCAACCTGACAATTTCACCTCAGGTCAAGGTCAAGAGGTGACCCAAATAGGTAAATTTGTATATTGGACGACGAGCCTCGACGAGACAAACAAAGTACCGTTAAGTTTACTTCTTTGTCTTCATTATGTCGCGAGTTCTTGGTGGGCGTTTTAGGTCTGTAGTTCTTGTTTTAGGTCATGTCAATATTAATTATTAAAGGCACTATCTTTGATAGATTCTGAGGCTCAGCGTGGTATTAACATTTTTCACCTTTTCTCTGGACCCTTGTTGGACTTCATTGGGCCCGATCGGTATGAAAGCGAAACGCACCGTTGTTGACCAGAATGCATCGACTGGTGAAGGTTCCGAGTATCTTTGATTGGTTCTGAGCTTTAGCGTAGCGATAGTGTTTTCGGATCCTTTTGGGGGGTTTCGTTCGCCTTTTTTGGGCCCAATCGGCATGCAAGGCGAAATGACCACACAAGAGCGTAGCTTTCGAATGGTAAAAAAATGAAGTGTCTAGGTAATGTAGTTGCAGATTTTCACCTTTGCAATAAACTGCAGCAATGCAATATGTATACCCCCGGACACCGTTATCCGCCCGAACGACATGCGACTTACCAGACGGCTGGTGGAAAGTAATAACGCGGCGCCTTCCATAATAGGCTTCCAGGAGACTGTCCCACCTTCACGCTATTTTTAGTTGAGATAGCCATGCATAATTTGTTGATGGCTTTGGCTTTGAAAGGCAGCGGTTAAAACAGTCACAATGGTCTAATAAAAAAGATATTCGAGTTCAGTTTTCACATCTGTAAATAATAAGGACCATGCGTATTCGTATTTTGTCTTATTATTCATGACGGCGTCTCTATTAATGTTATTGGTTCTGATGTTAATGATATTAGTTATAATGTTGGTGTTAATGTTATGTTATTAATGTTGATGTTAATGTTATGCTAATGTTTTTAATGTCTTTGATGTTAATGTTGCTGTAAGTCGATTTGTTTTATGGCAAAACTTGGAAATTGTTACGTGTATCGTTTCTAAATAGAGATAAGCGGCTGTGTGGTCAAGTTCAAGAAAACAGTTTTTCTTTTAATCGTCAGCTTTCTCTGAAATAAGCTACTGCCATATGTTTAGGTGTTGAAGTTCTGTATAACCTTAAATTCCTTTGTAGGACGTCTGCGGCTCTTCATTTATAATATTAAGCGTAGCTTTTTATTAAATTGAGCGCTTTTGGCGAACGAAATGTAATATTCGTGCTCAGCAGCAATGATATCAAATTGCCACATACATTTGCTATTTGACAACTTTCAGAAAGGTTCCTACGTAGCTTAGGTAAGTTATGCAACATATGTTATAAGGGTTGTTCTATACGTATAATTCGATAGCAGCAGTGATTTATACAACCTGGCCTGATGAAAGGTCAATGCCATGTCAAATAGGGCCAGCATTTAGAAATTGATTATTCCAAATGAAAAATAGACGTTCATAGACCTATTTTGTCTCAGAAAAACAGCAGTGATATTTATCTGTCTATATCTGGCCAAGGATAAACCCAAAAGCGATTTTGAAAAATGAGCTCATGAGTTACTTCATACTAACACTTAATGTCGCCGTCCACTGCATTCGGTGCGTTCGGCGCCTAATCAAAATTTAACATTTAAACTCAACATTCAATATTTAGCATTTATTTAAAATTTAATCAAATTCCAAATTTAGCCTATGGCAAGTCAGCAGATTCACATGCAATCTTCCGTGTTCGAATCTCGCGGGCGGCATGCCACGTTTAGCACGTTCTCCATTGACTCTAATGTTAAATTCTGTCGGTCGGCGATTTGGCACCCAACGCGCCAAGTTTCAGAATATATTTCGTTTTTAAAATCTTGAAAAAACGGTTTTTCAATTTTTTTTTTGAAAAATAGATTTTTGACTTTTTAGGTGAAAAACTCAACATTTTGAAACTTTGAGATAGCAAACTCGTAGAAAATGTCATTTCAGTTCTTTTGACATTTCTTGCTTGCACTTCGCTTCATACCTCGAGCTTCTACGATTTTTTAAAACATTGATCGCCTTTCCATCTAAAAGGGCATGTCGTGACATTAAAACGTCACCATCTCAAAGAGTTTTTAAACAATTTCGTCACTTTTTTGTTAAGACGCATAATTGATGTCTTATAAGGTAAGCTTAACGTCGATATCTATTATCGTTTTGTGAGTTATTGAGAAAATCCGGGAAGGGGTGGGCCGTGGGGGTAATAATCCCCCAGAAGGGCGCTAGCTCACCCGCACTTGACCGGGGGAATATTGTTCCCCTGACAAATATTTGAGATAACATAGAGCACAATACCGCTCTTGAGTCAAAACTTTGGGTACATTCTCATACATCAATATGACAGTCTGTTACAAAAATCATTTTCTTTTTAGAATGATTTGAAATATATGAAACTAAGTGACGTCACTGACTCAATACGTACGAGTTCTACAGCAAAACAAGCCTATGTAACAGGCCGCACAAAAAAAAAACATTTTAACTCAACTGCAATCCGAAAAAAATATATAAAATGTAAAGGTGTACAAAATCCTTATCTCAATTTTTGAAAACTTTGGATTTTTTTGTATTACAATAACATCAAATTCCAAATCTGGATCAAATACTTTTCTAAGGTATAAAAAAAGACGGAGTGTATGTCATACATTTACATATGAACGATGCCCATGCAAAATTGAAAAACCTTTTTTTACTAGCTGATCCATAATTGCATGGTAACTGATGACGTTATTTCAAAAATGTGTTATAATTGTGTATGTACCAGATACAGAAACATAATTGGTACCATCGCGTTTCTGAGCTAAAAGTAGACTTAAAACATGTATTTGTTAATAAAGTTTATGATATTTGAAATTTGACGTCATGCGACATGACCTTGAGTTGAAGGTGACCTCTACCACACTAAATTAAGTTACGATGGTCAAATGATGGTTATAACTTAATTATACGCATACAATAACCTATTAAACATGCTTTGCTTGACTTTCGAGAACAAATGTGATAATAACCTTTTGTGACCTGACCTTGACCTTGACTTATGGTACAAAAAATATATGTCTTACTATGAAATTATGCTGCCTATACCGCAAGGAACATTTTGAGTGATTATGGTCGCAATAAATGTGTTGAATTAAAAACATGGATGATAAACTAAAGAGCTTTGATTTTGAGCTTTGACCTGACCTTGAACGAAGAGCCTTAGCATTCTTAGCACAGTGGCGCAGAGTGGAGCAATGTGCTGAATCAAATGCATAGTGAAACTAGGAGACAATGTTTTACCGCATCATGCGCATCATGCAGTTGTTGCAACCCCCGTCCCATGCATTGTAATGGACAGAGGCGGAACTTATTTACGATGGCTCTGCAATATCGAACCTTGCCCTTCGCTCTCCTTTCGCTGTATCATATACTTTCCTGTATGACCAAGATTCCTTTACTTCATTGTATGACAACTTAGTTTTTAAGAGCCCCATTCCTACTGCATCACGTCTAGGTACAATATTATTGGGAATGCAGCTGCATCCACATTTACATTTGATTTCTCCCCTGTGAATTGGTACTCACATCCACTACAGGCAGTTGTGCGAAGAAATAAGACCTGTTGCCGTCGGAGCTTCAACTGGATCCAACTGGCTCCAACTGCAACTGCTCTGTGTTAAAGAATTAGAGCAGTTGCACTTGGAGCAGCTTTGAGAAGGTGAGAGGCGCGCCGGGACTATGCACCGTGTCTTCAGTCTTTAGCCCGGCGCCGCGCCTCGCCGGCTGCATTGCGTGACGGGAGGCCCACCTGTCACAGTGTCACATGCACACCAGTTTCGTGAAAAGTCGCTCGAAATATCGCGTGAGGCAGGAGCCAGCAGGCGGTGCTGTCTCTGCCCAGCCGACAGTGCATTTTGCAGACGCCTGCTCGTTTGTTCATTATCCACTCATATATCCACACCAGGGCGGCAACGCTCAATAGAACCCTGCCGCGCGAGGTGTCTTTTTAATTTTCAGAGAGTGGTTTTCAAGGTTTGCGATACAGCCTATTAGTAGCAGTTTTCACGATGAGTTTTTACGTGGCTGAGAACTATGTTACTGATAATTACCTTACTTATTTTTTTTTGTATGTACCTATGTTTTAGTACATTATACCCTCCAAGAAAACTGATTTAGGCGAGATAAATACTATTAATTATTTAAGAAACCTTATTTTGTAGATTTGATCATAGTACATTATAGCACATAGTCAAAGAAAATATTTATTTAATCTAGTGTACGATTTCATACTGTATCTGGCAACTTTATGGCTGTGGCCATTTTGGATACAGCCGTCTGTTGTGACTCAGCGTTTCGACGGCTAATTATGATGTAGAAGGATGTAGAGGGCGCCAACAGATAGAGAGCAAACCAGACAGAGGGCACTACCAGACGGCGCCATCTCCGAATTTATACAGAGAGCAAGCCAGATAAAGGGCACCACCAGACGGCGCCATCTCAGAATTTAGACCCAATCGCACTACTAAGACTGAGTATCTGCGCAGACTGATATTGCGTATCTGCGCAAGTTTTAGTATTGCTGATTGTTAACCCTCGCCCAGTAGCCTTTTTCATAAAGCTAATTTACAACGGTTGTAGGTTGTAGGTTGTAAATTCGATTTTTTAACTGCATTTTAATGAAAGATTCGCGCTTCCTACGTCGGTGTACTGTGTGCGGTTGACTGCGCAGGCCGGCCGTAATCGATCACACACCGTACACTGACTAAAAATGCGCGTATCACTAATTAAAATGCAGTTGAAAAATCGAATTTACAATCTACAACCTACAACCGTTGTAAATTAGCTTTATGAAAAAGGCTACTGGTGGAAAGTGCTAAAATGACCCCCTGCGGTTTTTCTGTCATAGCAAAAAAACGGCGTCGCGTAGTGCTGCCGTTTTTTGCGTAGTTGTTTGGGCATTCATTACTCATACTTTGCAAAAAAACTAGACTCGGGTCGTCTTAGGTCAGGTCACCAGACCAGGTCACGTGACCCAACCACCTAAAAAGTTTGCAATCGTGTCAAAACCAGAGTTTTCCCTGATCAGTTTCAAACTTATAGGGTGTCATAAGGGTACCACTACCTACAATTTTTTTATGTCGGTATTTTGATATCGGTGACTTAATATCAGGTCAATGTGGTGACATCTCCATTATAACTAAACGGAAAAATATTAAAATGCTTTCTAATTTGAGAATATCAATGATATTAGTCCAATTACTTCTGGATCATGATATTATAGGCCATTCTTGATAATCATGGTAAAAGTTTTGTTCCATGAACAATATGAGGTCGTTTGAAGTCATCTGGGGTCGCCATCACTCGTTTGACAATAACTCGCGACATAATGAAGATAGAGAAGTGAATCCGATGGCAATGTGTTTGTCTTGTCGAGACGCGTCTGCCAATGTGTAACTTAACCTACTTGGGCTACTATTTGACCTTGACCTGATGTCAAGTTTTCAAGTTGACCTTACAAGGTCAAAATGCATATTATTCAAAGCGCCTTGACAAGAGAAACATGATGGGGTAAGCAAGCATATATGCGTTATTGTCATTAGTTAACAAGTTATTCGCAAAAAAAACATTTTTGCCAAAAAGGGTCATTTTTGACTTTTATGACCTCTGGAGCCTAAACTATTGACCTGAGGTCAAATTTGACGACACCTACGCGAAATAAAATTATGTTTGCTGATAACTAATTGAAGACTGTCTGCTTCTAGCTTGCATAGTGTCCGAGCTATAGGGGAAGATATTGGGCGATGTCCTAAATCGGGAAGATTTGACCTTTTATGACTTCTAAAGACCTCAAACTCGACCTGAGGAAAAAATACTTGAAGTAACCTCAAGTTGAATTCTTGAGAGCTTTCAAATGCTTTTCTCGCGTCTTTCTGATGCTTTTAGTTTTCGAGTTACTAAGGGGTTCCTTTTGTCATCCCCCCACACCAGGGCGAAGTTGTCTCAGAGGCCCACCAGGGCGCGGGTAGATCGAAATCTGGTATCACAGCTTACTTTTCAATCCTTTTCATGCTTTTTGCAACTAAACCTTACATTACAAAATGTTTGTCTTGCCAACGTATTAAAAAATACGGGTAACATTTATGGCCAAAAAATGCACATAAAGGTTATTCCATAACCTTATTTTTTGAAATCCTAAGGGAGGGGACTAAAATTCCAGTAAGATACTTATCTATAAGGTAGTTCTCAGCCACGCAAAAGTTCATCGTGAAAACGGCTAGTATGTAAATAGGAATGAAATGCTTTATTTCTCGTATAATATTCACAGTGAATATAAATACAGTGAGGGCGTCTGAGCTCGGTCACGTGGTTGGTCGGCGCGCGTGCATTTGTGGCAAAGGCACTTGCGATATTCGTGGGTCCATCGCGTTTTTGGCCCCGTTGACTTATAATGGGAAATCGTGCCATTTTTTATTCATTGACTTTTCCTGATTTCATCTGGCAAGATATCTCAAAGATACACATTGATGCATGCACAGAATTGATTCAGCTTTTTTATGATAGTATATTTGTATTTTTATCACTTAAATTCATTAAGAACTAAAAGTTTCAATTCGATGGTCATATCTATCGTGAGAGTAAAATGCGATGCAATGGACATTGGACGTCAGCGGTCCAATACAGACTGATTATTGATTACACCTTTTAAAACGGCGCAATCAACCATGGAACATGAATGACTCAATCACTGTTTGATCCCTGGATAACAATTTTGACAAATTATTGCTTCCGATTCAATGCATTAAATCATACAAAATCAATGTATGTTGGATGCACCATTGAAACAAAATTGGACAATCTTTTGATTAAATCTGCTTTGGTTATGTGCATGCTTTGCTTCAATCACGATTAACGAATTAAACAATCCTGTTTTAAATCGATTTAATTTAATCGATTGAATAAGAGTCGATTCAATAGACAGTATCAGACTAAGAGTATTATTTTTGTAGTTACCTTATGCTATAATTATGTATTATGTTACCGATCAACAGCATACGAGAGCGGAAAAATGTGTTCCGTATCCCGGTCTCGTATCCCGGTCCCGTATAGCTACCGGTGCCCGTATGCCTACCGGTGCCCGTATACCTACCGTATACCGGTGCCGTATCCCGGTGCCGTAAATCGGTCCAGTATCCCGGTGCCGTATCCCGATGCCATATCCCGGTGCCGTATATCGGTTTTGTATCCCGGTCGCGTATCCCGGTCCCGTATTCCAGTTATATATGCCGATGCTGTAACCCGGTTCGGCATCCCGGTACCGGTTCCTGGTTTTGTATCCAGATCATTTAACCCTGTCCTGTATCCCGGCCTCCTTCGTATCAATGCCCTGTGTCCCGTCCATTGTATCGTATTATACAAACACACACGATAATATTGTTGAACTAAAATTGTTTAACACTTTACGAAATGAGCCGATAAAAATAAACATTTACCACTACAAAAAATCTTAACCAATTCTGTATATGAATCAATGAGTTTCTTTCAGGTAACTGGCAGGATGAAGTGACGAGAAATATGTGAAGGAAGTATGACACGATTTCCCATTGTAATCCAACGGGGCCAAAAACGCCATGGACCCACAAAAACTGGAGGTGCCTTCGCGACAAACGCACGCGCGCCCAGTCACGTGACAGACGCCCAACACCTGGATAATAGCATAGTAGATTCTTATGTTGGTCACCGAAGTACTTAGCATATCATTTTGTCTTTGTTTCTAGAGCTCTCTCATCAAAGACTTCTGCTCTACGTTGCTCCGCAACTTGGGTGAGAGGCGTGTCGGTACTTCGGCCCGCTCCGGTACAGTGAAGGCGAAGAACGAGCTGCTGCTGCAGCAGATGCAGAACATTAAAGGCGTCGCCGACCTTGCGCAATTGAGGCAGAGCAAAAGGACGGTGTCGGACCAGGTGAGCGATGTCCTCGTCCGTATCCGTGCTCTGGCGGAGTGCCGACTCATCCCCCGCAGCAGCATGGCGTCGGAGAGCTCCGTCCTGGAGACGCTCACAGTGCTGCGCTCACGGCGGGCTCCTCAGCTGGCCATGACACCGGCGGGCCCATCACCAGCCAAAGCCTGCTCAAGGCGTTGTGGAAGCTCCGAGATGATCGGCCGCTGCTCCGTGCCTATATTGACCTCGTGAAAAGACTCTAGTTGGTCTTCCCAGTGGAGAGCGTAGTCGAGAGTATGTCGAGTGTGATGAAGGAAGTGTTTGGCACCCACCGGATCCTAAAGCACGAGAACGCCGCCAAGGAACTCGTGGTACGGTGGAACGGACCACATGAAACCATGGCCGAGCCCTTCCTGCAGGCGGTGCAGGAGCAGTTCAAATTTGAGTTCCGTCGAAGTGCCCCGGGTGTGAGGCACAGGCTGAGAGCCATGCTCACTGAGCATACGTCGAAGAAGGGCAAGTGGGACATTTTTCAATGGGCAGTAGTGCGATCGGGGGTGACGTGTCCCGTGAATGTCAGACTGATATACTCATACGAACTGAGTTACCTGGCAAACAACTTGCATGCATAGTTCTGGGTTTTGTTGTCCGCTGTGCCAGTTTGTTCATGTGTTTCTAAGCGTTTCTAAAAAGCGTTTCTGGAAGGTAGGTATATATTGTATTGTATTGTATTATTATGTGTACGCTTTTTGCCGGCTCAAGATTCTGTCCGAGCAAGTATCGCTGAAGATCTGTTTTTGTTGAATAAATATTTACTTTAAAGTATATCCATACTTATAGTGTTTGTATGTGTTATTTGATAATGGTTTACCATGAGAAAGGCTTCATATCAGGGAAAATGCACTTACGTTTGCTGGGTATCGTGCTGCGACATTTTTTTGTGTGGAGAAAGTATGCAGCCAGTTATAGAAAGTCTGACACTTTTTAGACCTCTGACAGAGACAGAGACAGAGACAGAGACAGAGACAGAGACAGAGACAGAGACAGAGACAGAGACAGAGACAGAGACA
>JARBER010047538.1:0-12102 GCA_030265075.1 Balanus glandula | reverse complement strand
TTTGACCGTATTTTTCCTCATCTGACTCACTTGCTTCAACTTGCCTCACCTGCCTCAGAGCCCTGGCGCCGCCACTGAACAGAGGTCTGTTTAATGCCGGCAGGGGCCATTTAAATGCTGGCAGGTGCCCTCTAAATACCAATAACTCTATGAGCTAGTAAGGGCCCTCTAAATACCAACAAGAGGCCCTCTGCAGATCAGCAGGGCCCTTTAAATGCTTTGCCCAGTCAGGCAAAGCATTCCAGTTGTTCACAACTCCCTCAGAGAAGAAACAAGCTCTGGTATCAAGCTGGCATTGGTGGACCCTGATTTTAAACTTGTTTCCATGGGTGTGCTCAACAGCGGTAGTGTCCCAGATGTCTGAAAGCTTTACTGGGGAAATTTCATGGAATATTCTCCAGGATTTGATCAGGTCTGCAAGCAAAAGCCTGCCTTTAACTGAATACAAATTTAGAGAGCAAAGCTGTATTCCATATTCCTTGTTCTCAAGATCTTTGGTGTGACAAATAAGTCTAGTCTTTGCACTGCCTAAAGTTGTCTGGTATCCTCAATATAGGGTAAAATCTTGATATCTGGACACCTGGGAGTCTCAGACTTTTCATGCGATCAGAATGTAGACGATTCTGACGCATTGTTTACATGCTGATAGCATGTCAAGTCCTAAAAAAGAGCTGTCTGGTTTTGCAGCATCTTACTCTAACCAGTGTTCCATATGACAGAGGCATACTCCAGGACTGGACAAATGTGAGTCAGGAGAATATGAATCATGAAATCAGCATCTCTGCACAATATGGCCTTCAGGAAATTGTGGGCTACACCCCTGCCTTGCCTGCAGTGACCCTGGTGTGCCTGTGAAACTTAAAGTTGTAATCAATTGTGACTCTGAGGTCGTGTGAGTGAGTCCATGGAAGCTGTTTACCATTCAGATAGTAAGAGGACCTCAGTGGTGTGTGGAATCTTGTTTGGAACCTCACCACAAAACATTTTATGCCATATTTTTTACAGGCTGTAAGGCTTTTTCCAAGATTACATGACTACAGGATAACAACACATCTTGGGCTGAGGGCTCACCTTGCTCATGAATTAACTTAGTTACCTGGTGGAATAATGGCCAGTCGAAAGATTGTTTGGTTTGCAAAGTATATTATTATTCTATAGCCTTGGGTATACTCAATATCAAGGCGATATATACCCTCAAGATTACTTTGCTAACAGGTGTATACGGTGTATAATCGAAATAGGGTAAATCGAAATAGGCTTTAGTGCCCTGGGTGCCAGGGCCGAATATAGGGATTTTACAGTGAATATGCAAAATAGGGACTTTTAGCACTCCTACCAGATTTTCTGGTATGGCTACCAGATTTCTTTCCTGTTTTGTTCTATAGTTTAAACCAAGAATATGGCAGCTCTTTTGAAAGGCAATGATGGCGATTATGATATGATATGTTTATGGAAGCTAAGGCCACTAGAAACAAAATTATGAGATTAATCACTGGTAATATCATATATATGCGGATAAAATAGAACCGCAGGGTCGTGTGAGCACTTGAAAGCCGCCGCCATACGAGTCACGACCCCCCGACCGAAATATGAGACGGTTGTGCGGGACCGGAGTGCGGGACCGGCATGCGGTACCAGCATGCGGTACCAGCATGCGGTACCAGCATGCGGTAGCAGCATGCGGAATCAGCATGCGAAACCGGTATCCGGAACGAGTCTGGGGCCTGCATGCAGGACCAGCATGCAGGATCAGCATACAGGATCGGCGCGTGGGACAATCATACATGACCTGCATGCGAGACCAGCATGCGTAAACGGCATGCCGGATGGGATGCGAGACCGGCATGCGAGACGAGCCTGGTGTCAGCATGCGGGACCAGCAAGCGGGACGAGCATGCCGGACCCGCAAGCAAGACGAGCATGGGGTCGGCGTGCGGGATCGGCTTGCGAGATCGGCGTGCGGGCCCGGCGTGCGAGACCGGTGTTTGTGATCGGCGTGCGGAACCGGCGTGCGGGACCGGCGTGCGGGACCGGCGTGCGGGACCGGCGTGCGGGACCAGTGTGAGGAACCGGCATGCGAGACCGGTATCCGGAACGAGGCTGGGGCCTGCATGCGGGACCATCATGCATGACCAGCATGCGGGATCGGCACGCGGGACAATCATACATGACTTGCATGCGAGACCACCATGCGTAAACGGCATGCCGGGATGCGAGACCGGCATGCGAGACGAGCCTGGTGTCAGCATGCGGGACCAGCAAGCGGGACGAGCATGCGGGACCCGCAAGCAAGACGATCATGGGGTCGGCGTGCGGGATCGGCTTGCGAGATCGGCGTGCGAGACCGGTGTTTGGGATCAGCGTGCGAAACCGGCGTGCGGAACCGGCGTGCGGGATCAGTGTGCGGGACAGGCATGCGAGACCGGTATCCGGGACGAGCCTGGGGCCTGCATGCGAAACCATCATGCAGGACCAGCATGCGGGATCGGCGCGCGGGACAATCATACATGATCTACATGCGAGACAGCATACGTAAGCGGCTTGCCGGATGGGATGAGAGACTGGCATGCAAGACGAGCCTGGTGTCAGCATGCGGGACCAGCAAGCACGGGACGAGCATGCGGGACCAGCAAGCGAGACGAACTTCGGGTCGGCATGCGGGACCAGTATGCGGGATCGGCGCGCAGGAAAAGCATACATGACCTGCATGCAAGACCATTATGTGTAAACGGCATGCGGGATGTGCATGTGAGACGAGCCTGGTGTCAGCATGCGGGACCAGCAACCGGGACAAGCATGGGGTCAGCGTACGGGATCAGCGTGCGGGACCGGCGTGCGGGATCGGCGTGCGGGACCTGCGTGCGGGACCGGCGTGCGGGACCGGTGTGCGGGGCCAGCATACATGACCTGCACACATGACCTGCATGTGAGACCAGCATGCGGGACCGACTTATGGGACTGGCGAATGGCACCGGCATGCGGCACCGGTATATATAAGATGAGGCCGTGATCTCGGGCTGGATCACGGTGACAGGACACAGTGACGGGACACGGGGACGGAGCAGGTGCATTATTATTTGGGAGACAACATATTTAGAAAAAACAACTTTAAGTGGACTTACTACATAGCTATCAACCAAAAACATACTAACTTTGCACTAAAACACTGGGCCCCTCAAGTGATCCGAACCCACGCCATCTATGTTTTACCGATCCGTAGCTTGTGACGCTACCAACTGCGCTATCCTGGCGGCGCCATTAAGTCACCAGAAACTACCGAGACATTCTCGGAGTGCAGTGACATGTTCACCCTGTACGCCGTAGGAAATCGGCTATGTCAGGTGAAAAATGACAAATAGATTGTCGCTAGAAAAATGAACGATCTAACTTTTGACACTTGACAGTACTTGGATGAAAATCGGTCGAATAGATTCGGAGATATGACATCCGGAAAATGGGTCATTTAACACGTGAACCCTACTGTCTAGTAGGAAATGTACGACGTAGCACCATAGTGCTACCAACTTACTTCGGTGGGGGACGGTTTTTGATAACTTTGAAGTTGATAGTTCTTGGGTGTTGCCGTTTCGTGGTGGTGAGCGATTTCGGTTTTGGCGTTGAGTTTACCAAGATGGACTGGAGGAGCATTTTATTTCTTGTAGTGTTGTGTTATTTAAAGGTGCAATGCAGTGATGGATACGTTGAAGCGATTGGTGCAAGTTTGGATACTACCCAGGCGCGATGGGAAACGCAGGTGGCAATGATGTGCGACAAAAGCGGCGCGAAGTATCATAATCAATATATGGATGAATCTGGACAATGGGTCACTGATTTAGAGAACAACAAGGGTTGCATGAAGAGCAAGAGTGATATCCTGGACTACTGCAGACTGGTTTACCCTGGTTTTGACTTCCTGAATGTTGTGCAGTCAACTCACTCACACTTGATCGAAGACTGGTGCAAAGTTGGCCACAAGAAGTGCAAAGGATCCTTCTGGGTACAGCCTTTCCAGTGCTTGCAGGGAGACTCTGAGTCTCCTTCACTGTCTGTACCTGACACTTGCCTGTTTGATCAGCTAAAAAATGTATCACAGTGCAAGAACTTCCATAGCTGGAGCAAGGCAGCAAACAAGACATGCAAAGACCATGACTTGGGTCTGTACAGTATCTTGACCCAGTATCCTTGTGGCTCAGAAGTTTTCAATGGGGCTGAGTTTGTATGCTGCCCTAGGGGTGATCGGAAAAGTGTGAAGAAGTCAGTGCCAGCAGAGGCCACATCTGAACCTGAGATAGAAAACATTCCAGCAGGGCCAGCTACAGAGGAGATAAGTACACGTGACCCCTACTTTGCGAAATTTGATCCTCGCATTGAGCATGATGCATTCCAAGCTGCTCAAGGAAGACTTGAAGCAGCATACCACAGGAAAATCACAAAGATAATGAAAGAATGGACTGAGCTGGAAGAAAGATATCAGAAGATGAAGTACAAAAGCCCACAGAAGGCTGACAAATTCAAGCTGAAAATGACTGATAGATTCAATAGAATGATGAATGCTCTGAAGGATCAAGGGTATGCTGAGAAACACCAGCTGGTCAACCTTCACCAGCAAAGAATCATTGCTCACATCAATGAGAGGAAGAAGGATGGTATGAAGTGTTTTGTCAAGGCCCTGAATGATAAGCCTCAGTCCACAGCAGCTGTGAAGATATGTATGACCCATCTGATAAAGGCTCTGCATAAGGACAGACACCACACCATCTCCCACTACAACCACCTGCTGCTGACTAACCAACCAGCAGCTGTGAACCAGAAGGATGCCACCATCGAACACCTGCAGGATGTCGATAGGATGGTCAACGAGAGCCTGCAGATGCTGGACCACTACCCAGTGCTCAAAGAGGCCCTGCTGGCAGAGATGACGCAACTGTCTGCTGAACTGAGGAGTCTGGTCGCCCGGCCATACGAGCTTCGGCCCACCATCGCCACTCCCGCCACCACCACCACCTCCACCACCTCCGGCGAAGCTGACTACGATGACGAGGCCGACTACGATGATGACGAAGACGACGACGACGAAATTGAGAACGTTTCGAACCGTGCAGACGCGCTGCCGGCAGCCGACGACCCGGTCTGGAACTCGGACGACGCAAACCGGATCGACATCGACGTAGAGGTGGAGCGGCAGCCGGTGGCGCTTCCTGAGCGCCTTCTCGAGCCCGTTGTGGCGCACGTGCGCACCCACGAACACGTGCAGGGCGAGGCGACGTTCCGCGTGGTAGGCGAGGTGCCGTCGGCGAGAGGCGGTCGTGGCGTCTACCTGACGGTGGCGCTGGCCAGCCTGGCGCTGACGATGGCGCTGGTGGCGGCCGCCTGGGCGGTGCGCCGCCGCCAGCGCACGCCGCACCGCCTGGGCTTCATCGAGGTCGACCAGACGGTGACGCCAGAGGAGCGCCACCTGGCGCAGATGCAGGTCAACGGCTACGAGAACCCGACCTACCGGTACTTCGAGAGCAAGTAAGCGCCGGAGGAGCGGGGATGAAAGGGGTCGAGTTGGCCCTGGGAAGGGTAAAGATCACGTTTGCCCCTGGAGAGGAGGTGTCTGGTCGTCTGGGAAGGAGCAGCGGACAGCGCGCGTCCCCCGGCGGCGCTGACTGAGAAGAGATTACCGAGCCAGTGGCAGTGGTGTCGTGCGATCGTCGTGTCTCGTGTCCACAGATTCCATGGTGCGCTGGGTGTCGTCCATTGTCTAGTGGCTGCGCGCTGACAGCAGTGGCGAACAGAACTCGCGCTGCCCGCTTAGCTTACTCATTGTTTATAAGCGTGTTTGTGTATACGCTTTCGATGTAGATAATGTAGTGATGTAGATAGCTTTAGCGATATCGGAAGCAGCTAGTTGTGTGATAACTTTGAAAGTCATTCTTGCATTTTCATCCGGACTTATCACTCTCGCCGAGGAGGCGTGCCATATCGCAGCTTGCTGATTGATCTTGTGTGTAAGCTTGTTTAGTTAAGGTCATTTAGATCGATGTCACATGTTTCGCGATGCTTTAACCAGTCCGACCTTATGTATCAACGTTGGTAGCTATTTTGACATTCCTTGACGTGTTTTTTTTTCTTGTCGAGATCTCCCATGGACCATTTGCGACTCACTAGCGCGGCAGTGTACAGTCTCCCGCAAAAGTTTGTTCGGCAAAAGCTCTGAAGCTCTCGGTCTAATCACTGTTGCATGCAGCGAAATTTAAAAAAAAAATCGTATTGAGCTCACCTCAGATATATCGCGGGTGAGTTCAAACTAGTTCTTTGAATTCCGCTGCATACATAATCGATTAGCAGGCAATTAATGGGAGAGACTGTGCACAGAACTTCTGCGGGTGACTGTATACTGCACTTTACCGTAGAGCTCTTTCTAACTAATGAAAATATATAGGATGTTTTATATTCCCGACTGGTTCTCTGCAGAGCGGAGGGCTGTCGGTGACCGGTCACCCCCCGAGCGACCCGCGTCGCTGGGGGTCGTGTCCGGTGGCCGGCCGGGCCAGCTGACGACTTGTGTCGAGTCTGTACCACCCTCTGTTCAGGTCGGTAATACACGAGACCGGTCGAGCAGCCTGTTGACTAAGCGGAGCCGGACGGATGGTGCCGTTACTGAGGAGGTATCGACCGGCGACGCGCGGTGCGGCGGCCGACAGCTGCGCTCCAGGCTGGACGGGTTCGGCCGCCAGGTGCAGCGCAGCGGCGGACGGCCAGCGGTCAACACACTACACCCGACACGCTCACACGGACGGTGAAATGCGATCGGGACTCGGGCTGGCTCGTACCTATTGCATTCAGTCAGTAGGTGGTGTGCAGAACATGACGTAATGCTGTATTGCCGATAATCGGGTCCAGATTGAAATTCTTCAACTTCGAGGCTTGATTCTCTAGGGAGATACCAGATGTGTATAGTTATATTTTATTTCTGTTATTTGTAGACTAGTCCTTAAATCAGAATTTGTATTCATGATTAAATCAGTTGTCAGTGTAGGTCAGACGATCATGCCCTACTTAACTTTGCAATGAAGCAAGACTGGAGAAGTTGGTAGAACCAGAAAATATTATTAAATAAAGACAAATATATTAACTATAACAATAGCTATAACTACAGGGTGTCCATAAATGTATTGCCCCTTGGTAATTTAATCGTTTTCATAAGTTTTCATAAGTAATTTAATCGTTCTAAAGGAATCAGTGCAAGAAGTGAGTAATTACCTTGCCTCAGGGTCACCTTACCGGTCAGCTGATCACGTGACCCAGCCAAGTCACCTAAATTCAGGCACGATGAGTTTCCAGAGGTCAATTTAAGAGGAGTACCATCTGTGCGCGGAGCCAATGTCTATACGACAGGAAAACATACTTTGTTGACGCACCCCAATGCGGTTTACGATTATTAATTATCTGAGCTAGGCCAATGGTGCTGAGAAACTTGGGTATCCGACAGTCTTAAATACATTTGGATAGCTCGAAACGACAAGCGAGAATCACTCGAAAAAACACTAGTCACAAGAACAAAACTGACTCGAGTTGCTTAAGTCGTAATAGCCACCACATCCGGACCAAGAAAAAACACCAGACAAGGGCAAATTGGCTATAAGACTGAACTGACTTAGAAGGGTCAATTGGTGTCTCGAATGACCGTCTACAAAGTATATCCACGAATGCATGAACCTTAAACCTAGCAACGACGGGGTCTGAGCCAACATAGAACCGACGGGGGGAGGGGCGGATGACTTTTGGGCGTTTTTTTTTCAAGACGCGTCGATCGATATACATGTTGACCTTGTTGAGCCATCTTAAAAATTTGACCTCAGGTCAAGGTCAAGTGGTGACCCAAGTAGGTCATGCTGCATATTAGGCGACGCGTCTTGACGAGACAAACATATTGGTGTCAATTAAACTTCTCTGTCTGCATTATGTCGCAAGCAAAACAGTGATCGTGACCTCGGATGACCTCAAATAACCTCATAGCTATAACTACAGGGTGTCCATAAATGTATTGCCCCTTGGTAATTTAATCGTTTTCATAAGTTTGGAAGGGGGAAAAATTACTGGTACTAAAATACTAAAATTTTACTGATCACAAATTTAAATTGGATCAGCCACAATATCCTATTATAACTTAATACAAAAGTAAAACGACTCATATCCTCTGAAAATGAAGCTTTCGAGTTTTCCTCCATTGACTTATAATGGGGAGGTCACCAAATTGACCTGACCTTCGGTCACCGATATACAAAATCCGAGATAGACATTTTGTAGACATCGATAGTCTTACGCTATTCTGAAAGTTTCAGATTGATCCCTCAAAATATGTGGCCATGGCATGATGCCAAACTGTCGAAATCGTGGAAAACGGCGGCTCAGGTCATGTGACCTGAGAACGTGACCTTGAAAGTTGGGAGGTTAAATTTTTAAGCAAATGTATAAAATTGTTCAGTTAACAGCTATACAAAATTTTGCGGCGCTATGTGCCGTCGTATTTTTCGCTATCTACAAAAAAAAACTCCGTGGGGGCGGATATTCGCCCCTCCCCCGTCGGTGCGCGGGCAGTCATTCAAGCCGCGCCGACATTCGATAACGTCGGAAGCACAGAAGCTCAAGAGAATGACCTTCGACCTTGAGCACAAAAATGGGATTGTCTGGGACTAGCGATGTTTATTTCTATCAACACAATTCCCTCCGGATTCTTTTAAAAATTGCTTTTGAGCGCACAGCAGCCTTGAAGTACCTTCCATACAAGACGGTGAAGTGTTCACCGAAAATTGCATTCTGGTTTACCCGCGGCCGCTGGGGGGGGGGGTTAAAAGTAGCACCCCCTCCGTCTTTTCTTAATAACTTAAAAAATGCGTTCGTATTTTAACAGCAAATTTGCAGTACCTTAACTCAATCAATTTCGCACCCCTATATGCAAAAGGAAAACACGATTTCCCGGAAAATATTTGACAATTAATGACGTGACACGTCATGTCATGCTGTTTCAATGGAAAAACGTCAATTCCTTGAAAATTGGTAGAGAATCGCCATTTACAGTGATTCATTAGCCGTCAACGCAATTAGACATCACAAATCATTATTTAGAAGATAGCTATATCAGATTTTAAAAATTGAGTAATTTTTCCCCCTTCCAAAAAAATATTTTCTTTCAACAACCATAAACAAATTACGATATTAAAAATTCCGGAATATATGCTAGAGAACTACGCTGTTACAATACTAATCCCAAATTTCAAAGAAATATCTTCAATTTTTGGCTGAGTTACCTATTGCTCCCCAAGTGAATGAAGCTTATGACGTCATTTTTAAAATACATTTTTGAGACCTTTTGTGACCTGATATAGTCAAATAAATGTCACCATTGTTTTCCTGAGTCAAAACTGATCCAAATACATGCCTTATTCATTAAGAAAAATATATTTACAAATTTGACCCTTTTTGACCTGACCTTGACCTTACGCGAGGTGAGATTGTAAAAATAGTCCATTCTATCGACATCTACGTGCAAAATAACACATAACACATGTGTTGCATAGCATTCGTAGACATTTTACAATCAGTGACGTTTTGTGACCTGACCTTGACCTTGACCTTTTGCTTAAAATTTTAATTTTCCTCCTAAGGGATATGCATTATGCCTTTGGGAATAAGTTGTGCGACCATAGTGGTAATATAAAGCATTGCAGTGAACATATGGTAACAAAACAAAACATACATCAAATCTGACCTTCGACCTGACTTTGACCTGACCTTAAGGGCTATATGACGCCACTAAATCTGAACCGTAACGAGGGATTTCAATGCAAAGAAAATGTGCTGAAGAGGGTTGTGCAAGGTATATTCGGGTTGTGACATCGGCGATGTAATATAAAAAAGCAAATGGTTTTATCTGCAGCGTTATTCGTTAACCCGTGACCCACATGGAGGGAAGGGGTGCTAAAAGTAGCACCCCCGCTGATTTTTCTTAATTACTCAAAAATGCATTCGTATTTCGACACCAAATTGTCAGTACCTGCCTTTGGTCCAATCAATTTCACATTGCTATGCAGAAGAAAACACGATTTCTTGAGAAACTTTGGACAAAATAATAGTTTATTGACGTCAAGTCATGCCGTTCGTGATGGAAAACGACTAATGTTTGAATCTACCATTACCTACATGCCTTGATAACGACAGTTTCACCAGAGATGTGTACTTATATAAACATTAATTATACCTACACTATGACTGTTCAATACGATATTATTGCTCTTCCGTTCGTGAGGTTCCATTCGAAGCAGAAAAAAATGGCGTTCATCAAGAGTTTCATATGTTATTTTGTTCATTAAATAGACCTCAAGTCATTTAGCACATGTGTATTTAATGCCAATGATCACACCAGTCTGAAATACAAAGGAAGGGTAAGGAGAACAGAAGGACATTCGGATATAAGTAATGATGACACAGGTCTAGAGTACTCTATCCCCTCCCGAGACTTTGAAGTCTCGAAGTCTGATACGACATAATATCGGTCTGATACAGTCAAACTATAAGAACATAACAGAAACAGACTGAGTGTGGCTGCTACCACGAGCAACCGTGAATGGCTTCATTCAAAGCACGACGCGTATCTACATTACACAAGTAACTGAGCCATGGCTAACTAAGCGGCGACAAACAATACGATGCAGATAACACACCTGAGAGACCAATATACAATCAAGTGAGCACATAGTTCTCCGCTAGGAAAGGTGGCAGGCGAGATTGCCGAGAAGGGCGACGGGGTGTAGTGGGATCATGCTCTGACTGAGCGGTGTGCGTGGGATGGGGTACGGCCGGCGGGGGGTTCTCAGCACACCGTGTGTCAGGTGGTGGGCTCTGGGTAGCGACGGGCAGTGTACCGGGTACTGCAGGTGCAGGGGTGGCGGTCAAGGTTGATGGTGTCGGTGCATGCGATCGAGCATCAGGTGGGCTCGGCCGTAAGCTTTCAGGTGTGAGGCTGACCGGTGCTAGTGGGCGTGACGGGCTGACAACTGGTCGAGCGGCTGAAGGGTGAGCGTTCCGGGCATCGGACATCAGTGGTCTCCCTGGGAGATCGAACAGCGGAGGGGTCGGGGGCCGAGGCATGAACGGAAGGTATTTCCGTAGGTGGCGACGGTTGCGAATGGTCACGCGACCCGAGCCGTCGACACGGATGACATACTGGTCGAATTGACGCACCTCGATCACGATACCAGTCTTGTCCCACTTGGTCGGATGCGGTCCCACCAGGTTCTGGAGGCGGACGCAGTCGCCGATCGCGAGGGGTGGCAGGATCTGCGTGTGTTCAGATAGGCGTTCGTGTGTACGCATATGCCGATTCCGTAGAGCCTCCTCTCGGTTGGCAAGTGTCTCCCGCCATGTGCTATGTGGCCGATACCTCCCTGGGTGTATGGGGATGAAGTCGCGGATCGGGCGGCCGAAGAGCACTTGCGCTGGGGAGAGACGGGTGTCACGATCCGGGGTGTTACGATACTGTAACATGGCGCGCTGAAAGTGGTCAGTGTTCAGTCCACCAGTGGCGGACGTGTTGTCGCAGAGAAGGCGCTTCACAGTTTTCACCGCGACTTCTGCCCGACAGTTCCCATGGGGGAATGCGACGGATGACAGGCGGTGTCTAACGCCCCAGTTGCGGAGGAATGTCTCGGTCGCTGTGGCGGTAAACTCTGGTCCGCCATCAGAGGTGAGTTCCTCGCTGATCCCGTAGGTGACGAAGGTCCTGCGCAGGGCAGAGATCAGACCGCTCGACCCGTTGGAGGATTCCTCGACAATGGGCCAGTTGCTGTAACGGTCGACGACAACCAGGTAGTGACGTCCGCCGTGCGAGAAGTAATCAGCGCAGATGCTCTGGAAGGGATACGCTGGCAGAATTGGTGGCGTAGGAGGGGCGCTCGGCTGGGATGGCGCGTTGCGGTTGCATGTGTCGCATCGGGATCGGGTGTCCGATATGGCTTGCGACATTCCGGGCCAGAAGAAGGAACTAGCGGCTCGAGAGTCCATCATCGACACGCCTTGATGGGCTGCATGGAGTGCCTGAAGGACCCGATGACGAAG
>JARBER010047427.1:0-12108 GCA_030265075.1 Balanus glandula | reverse complement strand
AATTCGATTGTAATAGTCGTTTTTGCTAATTATTGCAATATAAGGTCAATTTCAGGTCAAACGAGGTCAGTTTGGGTAAAATTTTGAAAGTGATTATTTTGCATGAACAAAACATGTTTATAGGCCAAAATTGTCTCATAAATATCATAGTAATGTTTGTTTGTTCATATCTGGTCAAAAAAGTACCAAAAACAAGAATTTACAAAAATGACGTCATTAACTTATTTATTTGTGATGTCATAAGTCAGTCAAATACAGAGATATTGCTTTGAAATTTGGTTTGTTTATTGCTTTTATTTGGTTCTCTGACATGTATTCTGTTGTTTTTGAAAATTTGGAAAATTCTGGATTTTGGAGAAATTTTCCCTCAAAAATCGATTTTTGGAAATTTTGGGGGTCAAAAACCAAGATTTTCAAAATTTTGAGATAGCCATATTGTAGCCCTATCAATTTTCAATCTTTTGCCGTTTACGGTTTGTGTTTAGCTTAAATAATAACGTATTTACGGCTCACTAGAGCTTCACTCGTTTTTCGTCCAAAATCGCGTGTAGTGACCGTCACTAAAATCGCTATAACTCAAAAAAATTCTAGCAAAATCGAAAAAAAATTACACACAGGACGTCAAATTGATGCAGGAAAAGGTAGCCGAAAGCGTTACGTTGATATCTCTTTTTGTTTGTAAGTTATTGCGAAAAAGCCGGAGGGGGGGCGTTTTTCGCCCCCCCCCCCAGCCAATGGCGCGTTAACGAATGTATGAAGAGATAATGGTTAGTTCCAGCGGTGGCCGCTAGGGGCGCCCTAGTCGACATCAGTGTTTTGTTTTTCGCTGACGGCAGATCGAGTTTTGATTTTTACGAAAAAAGAGAGATGGCGCTGGCTTCGCTGCGCCTGGGCGTGGTGTGCGCGCTCCGGTGTATTTATAGTGTTTTTGTGCGTAATCAAACCAGATCTGTCGGTGCAATTGAATTTGGTATGTCTACTTGATGCACTGTGCCGTGTCTTAGCGTTTGTATGTCTAGCTTTAAATGCGTATTTTTTTGCATGTTCATCGACGTGGATGCTGGAACACCCACTTTGTGGAAGCACCGAAATACATATACATACATATACATACATATACATACATCAGTCACTTACACTCGAAGAGCTATACATAAGTCAAAATAAAAAATATTGCTTTGAAATTTGGTTTGTGTATCATCCATACATAGTTCTCTCACCGGTTTTATTGATATGTTTCGTTTTTTAAATAACTTGGTTTTTAAACTTTTTTTGAAAAACAAAATAGTTTTTTTAAATTTTTGGGTCAAAAACTTAAAGTTTTAAGAATTCGAGATCACCAGGTTGTATATAATCTAACTACCTATATTTTGGTGTTTTTGGTTTGGAAATTGCATTTACACGATTTTTTATTATTTTTCAAATATTTATCGTTTTTTATCAAAAGTGGCATGACATGACGTTATCGAAACACCATTTTCTTCAAAAGCCCTCACTTTATTTTGTCCAAGTTTTCCCACAAGACGTCAAGTTGATGCAGGATAAATTATTGTAAAGTTGATGTCGATATCTCGAAAGGTTTTTGATTTATCGACAGAATCCGGAGGGGGTAAAATTTACCCCCTGCGCCGCGCGGGTTATACCCATGGAAACTCCAAGCCAAAGCATGAAGCTCAAGACACGTTCTATGGTACGACATGGCATAAGGCTATTGAACTAGTTTACATATATTGTTTTTTTTAATGGTGCACAGTAACTTTATCATTTTAATTCGTTGCGAAAAGGCACGACTGATGTAGCCAATGAATGAACGTCCATTTTTTTCAATAATAAATCTGTGTTTTTCTCTTTGCCTTCAACTCACTGAACTGTGAGCTCGTCGGGTGAGCATTGAACATATCATATCCGTCCAATTCTTCCTGCCATGGCCTGGTGAGGCGAGTTGCTCGAACCGATAAGGGCTCATTCCACCGAATAGTGCTAGTTGCTCTGGACTGGAGTGGCCTGCGGTTGGGGTTCGGTGGCCACAGCCCAGATAAAGTCAGCTGAGCGAGGCGAGAATCGGGCCCAAACTTGCTGCACGGAAAGCTTTCGAAAATTATTTCTGTGAATAGGACTTGCACGATCGGCTAGTAGCGGCGCAATCGGTAACAAGTTCGGAAACAAACAAATACATACATGCAACAAGCTCGGCTTAGCGTAGTGTTCTGATCTTAGAAGACCGTCCTAACAAACGATCGGACTGAATTTACCACACGATTATCAGAACGTTCGCGGACACGAACAACAAGTAAAAGCCCGACTGTTCCTCCGCCCCTTTGATTCCGCTCGTTTCTCTGTCACATCTGTCCCTTCGCGGGCGAGAAATCCCCTTCCCGGGATATAAATCCCTCGTCCCCGGAGAGAAATCCCGTGACCACACCTCTTGCCGATCACCTGCGCCTTGTTTTCCCCAGCCGCGCCATAAACGTATAAATGCCGGTGTGGCCAATGGAGCGGCGCGACGGAAGCGATCGTCGCCTGTGGTCCCCCGGCCCGGTGGCGCGGCCATGACGCTCTGGTGGCCGCCGCCGCCGACGCGATTGTCCCGCCTTCACGCCAATCGACAAGCGCGGCCCAACAAAATATCTGCTCGCCACATCTGTCGCCCCGAACGAGCTGTGACGCGGCGCACACAGGTCGAAAGCCTTGCCAACGTCGGGCCGAGGCCACACAGCGCGCTCAAATATTGTGATTTATCGTGCGTCGCGGCGCCGGCTGAAAGCGCGCCGGTCGCGCCGAATTAAGCCGTCACCGGTGTGACTCTGGCGGTGCCGACAGCGCTCAATGGGGCACATGGGTAATCTGCTGGCGCGGACATTAGTATTTCTAAACAGGCGGCGGACTGAGGGTGGAGCGAGTGAGCAACGCCGCCGAAAAGACAGCCGCCTCCGATACGCGGCCAAATAGCAGATTAATAGAAGGACGGCTTTGAAATCGCCGCGCGGATCGGCCATTCATCAGAGGGCGGCGAAAGGTGGACACCGGAACCGGCGGTGGCGGCGGCAACCCTTCGAGCATTCCGGCCGTATTCAGCCGAGAGAGCCGAGAGAGCCGAGAGAGCCGAGGGAGACGCGGGAGACGCGGGAGACGCGGGAGACGCGGGAGAAGCGGGGAGGCCCGGCGCCGGGCGAGGTGGGAGGGAGGTGACGCGAGATGAAGCTATCACAGTGGGGCGACGATCCATCAGGCTGAGAGCGTGGCTAACACGGCGATCTGGCCCAGGGCCGGCCAGGAGAGAGGACCGGACCTGATCGGGGACCGCCGGGACCAGGCGAGCCGCCCAGACCGGGGCTACGGTGAGAGAGAGAGGGGCGCTCGGGTATCAACGGTCCCAACCAAGTACTGGCACAGGCGAACAATCTGCGGTGGCGGAAATGTTACAGAAGTGTGAACAAAAGTATAAGCTCAATTCCAGAGCCGAAATTGACAGTAATTCCAGAGCTGGAACTGTTTGGATGTCACATTGAAACACCGATACATTGACTTCCCGTAAGAACTAAAAGCTCCTTAAGTTCTTATGTTGAATGTATTGGTGTTTCAATCTGATATGCAAACAGTTGAAATCCATAAATGCATACACGTGCTCCACCGTCTCCATGTTAAAATCGTAATCATTTGAAAGGATTTACACTATCAATACGGATTATTTTTCGCATTAAGTTGTCTGGGAAAATTATATGCCGTAATTAAATGCGGCTTTCATTTACTAATTCCTAGTGGAGTTACACTGAATACGAAGGTATGACTTTACTTTTAGAAAGAACTGCATGCATTTCAGGTAAACATCATTATCGAAACATGCTACACGTGCGGCAAGAAAAGTGTCGAAGCCTGCTTCGACACTGAGTAAAAAAGAAACCCAGGCAAGCTAGTCCCGGCTTTAAATGTACAATTAGTGGCATTACTTAGCATGTGTGCTAGTAATTAGAGCGAAAACTACAGTACATCAAAGATGGTGAAACATCGAAATTGCGATCTAGCGTCATGCAATGTTCAACAAGTCCGTCGTAAGAAGGCTGCATGCTGTTTCGCTTCCTAAAAACAAAATAATTACCCTTTGTTAGCTCCGACAAAACAATGCAATGTATAAGCGCGTCCGGAACATACATACAAATGTGTATCCCTGGTTAACTAGGTAATGTTGACATCGTTGGGAAACAATGGACGTTTCAAAAGCACCGTATTTCCGATCAATAACATCCAATCGTTAGCACATATTTAACTGTCAAAGAGACGGTAACGTATGCGGGTATCAACTATCAACAGATATTGTTTCAATCCGGAAACCTTGTTCCCGTTCTAATCTTGATCAGTATTTTTACAAATCTTAGTACATCTCGTATGTTGGTTTTCCCGATGTTAGGCACTTGCAAACATATACATATTCGTGTCCCTCAGTGCAGGTAAAGAGCATTCCCGCGTCGAGACTCGAACCCACGTTTGCACAGGCTGCCAGCAAATTCGACAAGATATCTGTGCTAAGCGGGCTAACCGACCATTGTTTGAGATCTGCATAAAGCTGCGAGCACACGTCAAGCACGTCACAAGGCTCCGAGCACACATCGAGCACGTCACGAGATTGCGAGCACACGTCGAGCACGTCACGAGACTCCGAGCACACGTCGAGCACGTCACGAGACTCCGAGCACACGTCGAGCACGTCACGAGATTGCGCAAGCCTCTCCAGCACTCCAGACACTGCTGACGCCGGCTTATACGAACACCATCGGTCCCATGTGAATCTGGCATGAGAGATATCTTCTGATCTGGCATGCATGACACTGTGCCTGAGTCCATGACAACAATTGAACATGGCGGCATTGCCAAACATGGTTAGCATTCAGCGCCAGCGGAATGTCGGATTTGGCTCAGCAGGAAAGGCTGGGTGCAAAAATGGCAAGCTGCTTTGCCTTCCTCGTAACTTGTTTTGCAGGATACAACGCCGACGTGCCTGTGCCAATATGGGGTCCTGAGTCAACCCATTTGAAGTCATCATCTCATTCCTCAGCTAAACAGATTGACGTTCACATTCGATTACATGACATTACATGACATGGAACTGACATGAGTGGCATTCACAGTTGGAATGTGCTGGGCACGGGTATGCTATATACCCCGCCCCGATGTTCACCACTGTCCCAGTATGTTAATCTAAACATACTATACCGTGCAGATGTGGTCCGAGTCCGCTATTACTGCCCGGAAGCACACTGAGAAGTTCCAGTCACCAAATGTTGACAAATTCATAGCAAGCATGTTCCTGGCTACTGCAATTATACAGAGTAAATTAAATGTTCTTATTTCTTTTTTAATTATACTTCAGTTCAAGGGGTGCTTAGCGTCTAAAAATTCCGTGTTGTCCAATATGGTATTATTTTTGGTGGTCTTAGTATCTTCTAGCACATACCTATTGCGAGACAGTATTAGAAACTGTAGTGATATCAATGTACCCCTAAGGCTCTGAAGAAATTCAGCAATGTGTTATGCAAGAAACAAGCGACACCATTTTGTCACGCTTCTTTCAATGCTTCCTTTTTGGAAACACCAGTGCTGACATCTGGTCAGCATTTCTTTCCCCATCTTCAATAATTACCTCCCTGCTGTTTATGTTTGATGATACCTCCACCTCCACCTCCACCTCCACCTCCACCTCCACCTCCACCTCCACCTCCACCTCCACCTCCCCACCCCTGCCCTCCTGCGCCGCCCGCTGACGCCTCGATCGCTCCTGCGTCACCGCCGCCGCTGACCGCTCCAGCTCGGAGCCGTCTGCTGGCCTGATGGATCGGCTCCGATGGGCCTCCGATGGGCCTCCGATGGGCCTCCGATGGCCCTCCGCACCACCTTCCGTCGCCGCTCACCACAGTGCTGAAACTGACGACATTCGACACGGCAGACACACCGATATCGTGATATCGTGCCAGCCAGCAACCAATGACAGCCAATGACATTCAATCACTTTAGTGCGTCCAGATGAAAAATTATGCTATTTTCGGCAATATCAATATGCATACTATAGGGTGCTTATCTGTTTGCTTTAACCCGCGAGTCACTAGGGGGGGGGGGGGGTAGCCCTCCCTGAGGAATATTTATAATATATCAAGAACCAATGTAGATATCAACGCCAAACTTTCAACATCTGTTCGGCCATCATTTGTACCTATCTATCGAACATTTTTCAAAGTCGTTATATTTTTTGGATAAATCAGATTTTTTGACGTCACTATACACGAACTTACATCTTAACCCGCGCCGTGCCGAGGGGGGGGGTTCCTTTTACGCCCCCTATGTTTTTTTTGGAGATAGAGAAAAAATGTCGGCGCGCAGCGCCGCCGGGTTTTCGCCTTCCTGTTGGTGCATTTTGCAATATCTCGCGACATAAACAAGATAGTGAAGTAAAAACGACGTCAATGTGTTTGTCTCGTCGAGACACGTCTATCAATATGCAATATGACCTACTTGGGTCACCATTTGACCTTGACCCGACTTGACCCGAGGCCAAGTTTTTTTAAATGACCTGGCAATGTTACCATGTATACAATTGAAAGTGTTTTGACGAGACCAACACGATGGCGCAAACATTATTTATTTATCAACTATAAGTAAAAAGTTATTAGGCGAGCAATTATTTTGCTCAAAAACATCATTTTTAGCATTTATGACCTCTGGAGCCAAAAATATTGACCTGAGGTCAAATCTGATCCAACGTTGCAGATTGCAAATTTTAATAGCTTGCGATTGCTTTTCCTGTTTGCTTCTAGCTAGTACAGTTGTTGAGATACATTGAATTGTCTGGAGCAAAGCAATAAAACTAGAAAATTTGACCTTTGGTGACCTCTGGTGCCCCCAATTTTACCATAAGCGAAAAGTTGTCTGAAATAGTTTCAAAATGGTTTTTGACGAGCTTTCGAATATTTTATTTTGTTTTTGGCTTACGTTGAATGGGAGCCGAGTTAGAGTGATTTGAGTGTAAAAGAACTGGCACCTTCCCCGGCACGAGGAAGGTGGCGCCGAGCACCGGCACGGCGCGGGTTAATGAGCTTAAGTTTAACAGACATTGCAGAAGTTTTACAGTGGGTTGAATATATTTGTTTAATAAATAAAATAGGAATTGTTAAGGAATACAAGATGGCTGTGTCAGATAACAATTTTGTTTTTTGACCCCCCAAAAAAATGATTTTTTTTTAAAGAAAAATTACCACAAACTCAAGTTTACAAAGATGGAAGATATTTAATGTAACTAACTATATGCGTAGGATGTGAATGCCCAATTTCAAAGGAATGTCTCTATTTTCGAATGACTTACTGTTCTCTAAGTATGGTAATTGACGTCATATTCAAAAATACATTTTTTGGCTTTCATAGACCAAGTACTAAAAAGTGAATGAGGCATTGTTTCATGTGATCAAAACTGGCCTAGAAACATGTCTTCTTTTTCAAATTTATCTTTAAAAACATTGACCTCATCTGACTTCACCTTGACCTAAACGTTACCTAAATTTTGCTTAAAATAGTTTGGATCGTAGTTTTATATAACTTTCTTATTCCTTTCGCATATTGACCTTATGCGACCTGACCTTGACATTTTTTCTTGCCAAAAACCTCTCCTTAGGTCATGAATGATTTGTGTCATACTTTGAAAAGCACTCTTGTCATATTAGTGGCCATCAAAGGCTTTGGATAGGCAAATAATCAATGGCATAATGATAATAATAATATCAATGGCAAATAACAATGGCAAATAATCTTAAATAGCTCGATTTTTGACATTTGATCTGACCTGTGACGTCCTCGGTGACCTCCAGTTCAACATAGAATAGTTTGTATCGATTAAATGTTCTGGAATATCCATTGCCGTTTGCCTTAGCGTGATCGTGCAGTTTGTTCCACATATATGAGGGTCGCTTTTAAGCCCTCCCCCGTCCCCCAGCCAGAGAGAGCCGTGGTACAGAACATATCCCACTGACTGGCGGGCTAACTGATATAAATTGTAATTAAATACACAGCTTTTCTTTGCGCTATTTCTGAACAAACATTTGGTGGCACAAATACAAAAACAAATACAATATACAGAAGTGTTGTATTTATGTGCTTATCGTCTACTAAAATAATCTAAATTTAGTTATCACCTTTATTCCGCATTTATAGCGCCTTTGTTAACTCAGAAGTGTAATTTTGAATACAATATTGTTTTTCCGCTATGCTCTAACATTGTTATTTCACTACTCCCTGTTTGTACGTTATGTAAAATGTGCAGTTGTTCGATACTGAAGCGACCCACCCTCTGTTTTCCTCACAACTGTTAAAACAAGTGTTAGGCTTACGTATGTCTTTTCTTTTTGTGAATATTCTTAGTTAATAGGCTTTGTTAATTTAAACAATAGGTAATGTTTTGAACTAAATACTTGCTATGTTTGCGCAAGTGTGCACTTCATTTGCCTCCGAAAAGGAAGGATATCTATTTGTGTCATGCATAATATGCAAGCTTAAAATTAGATCAGATCCCATGAGTCTACAAAGTGCCAGCGAGTTCCGTTACGAACACATAAAGTGTCAAGCAGCGAATAAAATATGTATGGATGGCCTTGGTCATGTCAGACGATATCTTAATTAAAAACAAACCGCACCGCGCGACGAGGAAAACCCTCGAGTAACCGCGACAATCACTAAAAAGTATCAGAGTCCTGACCAGCCTCAGCATTGTTTTCCTTTGTATCGTTTAATCGTTATATAATTTTCATTAGCAGTTGGGGTAATGCTGCTATCAGATATGGTTATTGCCGTCGTCGACCGGTGTTCATGAGGTTGCCTTGAAAACGTCCAAATCAGGAAGTGTCAAACCATCACGCGTGAAATAAGTATTCACATGACATCCCGCATCCTACCAAAATTCCTTGCTTTGGCCAATAACTCGGGAGTCATTCCGTCCCGGGGAAACGCACCTCTTGGCTCTTCGTTCGTCAATAAGCAAATGTGCTCAGATCAGGAACTGGCATGGTCTCTCTCGTACCGTAATTGCTAGCGAGCGCGAAGCGCTCGGTCGTCCTCTTGTGGTTAGTGGGAAAAATCTGAGTATGAGCGGCTCAACCCAATCCGTCCCTGGCGACGGTTTTGAGAGCCTATCTTTGCCAACTCACTTTGGCAAGCGGTCAAGATTGACAAGCGGTCTTCTTTGCTGGGCAGCCCCATCCATCCTACCCTGTTCGAGACTAGTGACGGCCCATGTGTGTGACTACCACTGCGCGTGGCACGTGCCACGTGCCTTGCAAAGGGTGTTGGAAAGCAGTTTCTAGCAAAAACAATTCAATGGGTTGGTCGATTGTGTTCAAATTTGGTGTGTGGTTAGGGACATCTTAGGTTCGACTTTTCCATAATTCAGGGGTGGGATGACTCTGCACGTGCGCACGTGCACACCCCTATTCTATATCTCAGAAACGGCTGAGCCATTTGTGTTCGAATATGGTGTCTGAACAGGGACCTCTCACCTGATGCTTTTCGAAAAGTCAGGGGTTGTGTGCATCGGCACGTGCGCACCACTATACTTTACAGCTCAGGAACGGCTTAGCCGATTGTGTTTAAAGTCGGTGTTTGGTTAAAGACAAGTCAACCAACGTTTTTCCAAAAGTCAGTGGCGGTGTACCGCTGCACGTGCGCACTCTTTCTGCATTTCTAAAAATACCTGCCCCATCGTGTTCAAACTCATCATCCATTGTTTGCTGTCACTCATGATCAGGTGACCAGGAGTGCCCCATCCACTATCCCAGCGACTCATGACATCGTACGTTACCACCAGGAAACATAGAAGAGAAAAGTCGTTCACTCTCAGCTACGAAATGGAAACAAACATAAATAAGCATATAATGGGAGAAGAATGCCCAGTGCTAGTTATGATAAAATTATATAAAAGAAGGCAAAAGTAGTCATCGCTGAAAGGAGCAAACTGCAGCCCCTAATATGATCCCATTTAGTCACGCATTGATACATTCGTACACAAGTATGGTTAGTGAAGGATTGCAAGCACACTTTCTAGGGGAAGAGTCATATCTGGTCAATTTCATGCGTTTCATGCTAGGTCTCCCGGGAGCCAACCTAGCTAAGTAGGGCTTGTTGCCGGCTGGTCCCCTAGAGCCAGCGCCAGAGGTTAGGGTGGTATTCATTTGCATGTAATATTCCAAACTCGAAAATTCAGAACTTAATCAAAAATGTGTAAAGTAAAAAAGCAAAATAGGTAACACAGGAAATGTGCAAAATGTACAATCTTTTGTTGCCAAAAATCTACAATACTTTTGTATATTTTCTAGTTATTCTTAGTCTTGCTGAGTGTCGTGCTTTTATATTTTATAATTATGTTTAGGATTACTACTCCTAGCACTCTTCTTTGCTTTGTTTTTGTAATGTTTATGTACGGGGATTCAACTAAGGATTGAACATTTCGTGTGAGCTCATTCGCTCATCACCAACTACGGCGTTTTACTGGTTTTAAATAACGCTCCATCCAAGAAGCGTATCTGGCTATCCCGGAACCGCTGTTCGAATAGAAGCACATCGTCACCAATCATTGTGATATGCAATCAAATCAGTACAGCACTTCATTATAGCTATCCCTATCTCATCACATAGTATTCCACAAGTCTCAAAATACTGATGGTGGAAGCTGATTCAACGTGGATATATTATTTGCATTCATAGTTATGCCAAGCTACTGAAATTAAGTGACGATGATTTGTATTGATTTTCAGTCATTTTCTTCCTTGGATAAAATACTGGACAAATAATAATAAATACGGAATAAGTTCGATATGTTCGCGTGATTACGAGCGAGTCCGAAGAGCTCGCTCGTTCTTCCATAGCCTATGGGAAAAATTGTGGGAGTATGAACGGCCCGTGGCAAGGCTTTTGAGAACCTAATATCTCTGCAATTATGGACACTTCCGAGTGTCAGGCGGTCTTTCTTGGTGAGCAGCCCCATCCAGCCTACCCTGTTCGAGACCAGTACCGACCCATGGGTCATGCGGGTGGCTACTACTGCGCGTGGTGCGTGCCGTGTGAGGGACGTTGGAAAGTATTTTCTCACAAAGACGCCACAAATAGCTGTGCGAGTTGTGTACAAATTCGATGAGTGGTTAGGAACATCTCAGAGGCGTGACTTTTCCTCAAGTCAAGGGTGGGGTACCTCTGCATGTGTGTGCGTACACATCCATATGCTATATCTAAGGAACGGCTGAGCCGACTGTGTTCAAAGCTGGTGCACGGCTAGACACCTGTCAGCCGACGTTTTTCCCAATGTCAGAAGTGCGGTGCCCCTGCACGTGCGCACGAGCACACCCCTATTCTATATCTCAGTAGCGGCTGAACCGACTGTGTTCAAATTTGTGCGGCTAGAGACTTGTCAGCCGATACTTATACAAAAGTTAGGTATTTTTTGTATCTGCACGAGAACAGTTCCGCAAGAGCACCGACGCTCTTTGTATGTGATACGTTACTTACGCGATGGAGTTCAAGTTCACCATAGTTCGCGCTTGCTAGCTCATCGCCAACTACGAAGTTTTACTGATTATAAAGTAGTGCATGAGGGACGGCGGCATCATACTTCGGCGGAATCGAGGTCTTCTTGTTGTTCCCCGATGCGAGAAGCGCCGGAGTAAAATATAGGAAAATATGGCGTCTCTTAGCGCCCGAATGTGCTATTTATTTTACCATTTGCCGTTGTTAGGCTCGCTTGTGATTTGTATTCATTTTTATATTTGCATATAAACCAATCAGTTGATACATATATAAATAAAATATTGACATTGGGAAAAAGGAAACAGAGCAATAGTGAACATATAGGTAGGAACGATAAAACGATAACAACACTGCAGTTTGCGTCAGACGAGATACGTTAACCCGGCACCGACTGGGGTATTTTGCCACCCGCGACCCGCTGGGGGGTGCTAAAAGTGGCACCCCCCTGAAGGAAACAGTGTCACAAACCTTATGAATGAAAAATAAAAAAGAACAACGAAACGAATAGTTTATCTACGAGTTGAAGGCACGAATAATTGAAACTTGAAGGCAGTATTTCAA
>JARBER010047317.1:0-12115 GCA_030265075.1 Balanus glandula | reverse complement strand
AGAAAACGAGAGAAAACGAGAGAAAACGAGAGAAAACGAGAGAAAACGAGAGAAAACGAGAGAAAACGAGAGAAAACGAGAGAAAACTAGAGAAAACGAATGAAAACGAGAGGAAACAAGAGGAAACGAGAGCAAACGAGAGAAAAGGAGAGCAAACAAGAGAAAACGAGAGGAAACGAGAGAAAACGAGAGGAAACGAGGAAAAAAGGGGGAAGACGATAGAAAACGAGAGAAAACGAGAGAAAGTGAGAGAAAACGAGACAAAGCGAGAGAAAACGAAAGAAAATGAGAGCAAACGAGAGCAAACGAGAGAAAACGAGAGAAAATGAGAGAAAATGAGAGAAAACGAGAGAAAACGAGAAAAAAACGAGAGAAAACGAGAGAAAACGAGAGAAAACGAGAGAAAACGAGAGAAAACGAGAAAAAACGAGAGAAAATGCGAGAAAACGAGGGAAAACGAGAGAAAACGAGATAAAGCGAGAGAAAACGAGAAAAATCAAGGGAAAAAACGAGAGAAAACCAGAGAAAACCAGAGAAAATCGAGAGAAAACGAGATAACACGGAGGAAACGAGAGAAAATGTTAAGAGCGCAAAAAGCTTGCTCGTTCTTAATTGGAAACGAGCGAACGTGAGGCGCTCGCTCGTCATTTCCTTGTATATGAGCAAATTCTAAAAATGAGTGACCCGACCCAGCCCGGACCATCCCGTGACAACGCTTTTGAGAGGCTCTGCAGCCAAAACTGCAATCGAAAAGCGGTCCTCTTTGCTGGGCAGCCCATCAAACCTACTCTGTTTGAGACAAGTGCATGTGGATAACTACCAGTGTGCCGTGCCGTGTGAGGGGTGTTCAAAAGTATTTTCTCATAAAAACTCCATAATGGCTAGACCAATTGTGAAGACATTTGGTGCGTGGTTTAATAAATCTCAGATGCTACTTTTTTTCTAAAATCAAGGTAGAGTTGTTCTACACGTACGCACTTACACATTATTATTCTATATCAAAGTAACGGCTGGCCGTTTGTGTTCATATCGAGTGTGCTGTAAGGGACCTATCAGCCGACACTTTTCCAAATGTCAGGAGCAGCAAATGCCATTGCACGTGTGCACGTGGCCATCCCTATTCAATATCTCAGTAGTGGCTGAGGAAATTGTGTTCAAATTTAGTGTGTGGTTTGTGACCTGCCAGTCGACGCTTTTCCAAATGTCTACAGCGCGGAGCCTCTGCACGTGCGCACGTGCTCATTCTACATCTCAGTATCAGTTAAGTTGATTGTGTCCGATTGTGTTTAAATGTGGTTTGTGGTTAGGGAACTGTCAGCCAATACTTTTCGAGAAGTCGGAGAAATTTTGTGTCTTCACGAGCGCACATGCGCAAGAGCGCCGATGCTCTTTGTATGTGAAAAAACCGGGTTCCTTAAAAAAAAACTTCTCACCCGATAGAGTTCAGGTTCACCATACACGCTTGCTCGTTTATCGCCAACTACGGCGTTTTGCTGGTAGGTAAGTGAAAAAAATATCAGTACGAGTGGCCCGACTTGACCTGTGGCGACCTTTCGAAAAGCCAATATGAATGCAACCGTACTTCCGATTGACAGTCGGTATTTTTTGCTGAACAGGCCCATTCAGCCTACCCTGTTCGAGACCAGTGTTGACCTATGCGGATGAATGCCACTACCCGTGGAGCATGCCACGTGAGGGGTGTTGAAAAGTGCGTTATCGCAAAAATCTGGGCCGATGATGTTCAACTTTGGTGTGTGGTTAGGGGCCCCTCCGACGCGACTTCCTCACAAGTTAATGGTGTGGTGCACGTGCGCCTTTGCACATGAGTATGTGCACACCCTTTTTACTATTTCAGGAGTGGCAGGGGTGATTGGTTGAAATTTGGAGTATGGTTAGGGACTTTTCAACCGACTCGTTTCCCAAAGTCAGGGGTGGGTGCCGATGCACGTCCGCACATGCGCACTTTTTGTTTATTTCGGGAACTACTTGCCCGATCGAGTTCATATTCACCATACATTTCGTTCATACTTGCTCGTTCGTCACCAGATACAGCTTTTTACCAATAGTCAACATAGCTGCAGGGCTGGTAAAAGTGCAGACTTACTTGATAAAGTCGGCGCCAAAATATGATCCCAAAGTGGGCCGAAAAAAGCAAAATGTTACCATTTAGTGTTGGTCTGTTCTTCTCAGAACATGATTATGCAAAAATAAATGTATTATAACACATACTGTAACTTTTTAAGTAACAAATTAACAGCCAAACTTGAAGCTTTTTTCTTATTATAAATCACTAGTTAAAATATTTTATGTAAATTGGGAAGTTGAGGAATAGGAGACTGCACGTGCGCACGTGACTACACTTTTTTGTATCTAAGAAACTGCTTGCCCGACCTAGTTAAAGTTTGTCACGCATTTCGTTTGCGCTCGCTCGACCATCAGCAGTACGTTGCTTTACTGGTATCATATGCTGCAGTCGATTTTCCCCTCGTCATTTGCACATGGCCGTCCGTGTGGTCTGAATTCTGCAGCTAGTTGGTCAGGGGATGGCGTGGGATGCGAAAGGTCACGGCCGGTGGTGCCGCTGCAATATCGCTCGACCTGTCAATCATTGGTGTCAGATCCGGTGGCAGCTGTGAGCAGTTTTGTGCTCAGTCAGGACAGAGGAATAGCTTGGTTATAATGGGTGCGCATAAAACATGGCAATAATGGTAACAGTCTTCTTAAAGTAATGTTACAGGTTGACGATCAACGTTAACCCTATTTACTGGTGGGTGTGGGGGGGGGGGGCAGATTCTGACCCCCAGGTGTTTTTTTTAGGGTGCCGGCTTCAAACCGCTTCAAACTGCTCAGCATGAATTTCACGTCACAATAGTTGATAGTGCTATGAAAGCGGTTATGTAGTTCATGCTTCCTTTGAGGTTTGCTAATTAAATAAATGCGTCGAAATATTTATACAGCATAATACATTATACCAACGTTGATTCCGCATTGATACTTTTGACACTGTATTGCATTTTAACTAGTAAGACATGCATATCATGAAGAAAACGCATCGAGTTACTGCAATTGCTTTTGGTAACTGAAAAAATAATTACTTCGATACCTGCACCATTGAATATGCGGTTCCAAGTGTTTTTGTTTTTGCTATCCTGTTGTAGAGATATATTCAAATCAACGCACTCGCCGATCACAGCTAACGTCTATTTTTTTTGTTAATTTGTCGATGGGAAAATTTTCTTAAAGGGCCAAAATTTTCTTAAATGCCACCTGGGAAAGATTGCTAAAAAGTGGCTCAAATGTTTTTTGGAAATTATTGATCGTGTTTACTCATGCTCCTGCGTCGCCAAAAGCAGTGGATTGAAGAACCATCTTTTTTCCATTTCCGATTCCAAACCATAGTAATGTGAACAGGACTAAATTCATGATGGCCGCCCTCACCCAATGGCTGTGAATGTGGCGCAACTGTGAATTCGCCGCATCACGACCAGTGACCACTGCTATGACTTCCGACGTGTGGTGTGTGTTACATTTCATTGATGCAAATATCCAACGCCCAAAGCCGAGGATCGCTGTTTTGGTGTAAGAAACATAATTTATCTTTTGAATGCAACAACAGTTGTTGGCAGTTGTCAACAACTGGCGTCAACAACACGTCTTTGTCTTTGGGTATTTTCACCTTCGGGTTTTTTTTTAAACCCCATTGCCTGAATAGTTATCCTGAGCTTGCAATATTCAAAATCAAATTGGAGCCCACAAAGTAGCGATTCCAGATAGTGGGCGGACGATTCAAATTGTACAAAAGTCTTATTTGAGCTGTCCTAATGTATATTGTGATCTAATGGGAGCAGTTTCGACAACCAAACTTTGCATATGAAATCGGACACGCTTAATCTATCTATTCGTACCAAAAACTCTATGTCGACCTGCAAGGTGACAATCTACCTTTAATCTATATATAAAATAGATACCATTAAGCTATATAATAGAAGACTGATCCATTACGGACCAGTTCAACTATGTGTTACGCTGCAGGTGCACACTCCTGTTCTGTAACTCAGAAGCTATCGGGTTTCCACGCGGGCTCGCTCGCTTTTCGCCGATTAATCATTAAAGGACACAGACCACCTTCCGAAATGTATCGGAAAACAAACTGATTATGTTGTTTAATACAGTTATTTTTTCTGTTTTCGAAAATGGCAAAAAGTGTTGTTAATAAAAGTTGTTTAAGTTTGTTAACTGTCATATTACCAAAAACCATATACCTACATACTCTCTGACTCAGTGTTCAAATAAAGCGCATGCTGCTTAGCCAATCAGAACAATGCTGTGGTCTGCACGCTAGCACGGGATAGATGCGCCCAACTCTAGCTGCAAGCTGATTGGCTGATTCTGATTGGTCTATGGTGGTCTGATTGTATTACCTCTGCACAGGTGTGCTCTAGAAAGCATAATTCGCATTCTTAGCTCTGGGTTCTGGATTTCTTTCACGAAAATTGAAATATTTTCGGGAAGAGTGTATTTTCAGCCGAAAACTCTGAGACTTAGAGGTTTCTCGTCACGGGCTACAAAACTGCTATATCAATTCAAAAGTAATGTTGAAGGTGGTCTATTTCCTTTAACCAAAATGTCAGTCTTCGACAGCGCTTACTGTAAACATTTATTTTCAACAAAAATAAGAAAATGATGTCCCGCTGATGTCATTACCCGTGACCTATCGTAGCCTCCTGTTTTGTTCCGTTTTCTTGTTGGCAATTGCGTGGAATTGATGTGAGAAAAGGTACTATAAGTTTGATGACGATATTCCGACTAGTCTAGATTTCCAAATGAACGGTAGGGGCTAAAAATAGTTCCCCTCGCCCTCCCGGTAACTCGCGGGTGAACGTAAGTGGCTTGTGTTATTAAAATATAATCAGAGCCACTTAATAAAAGCCAGGGTGGCTTTATTTATGTATGCCAGCCGGTTTAATTCATGGTTTGAATCGGTTCAAGCCAGGACCTGGCTAAAATTTGCCAACCCTGATATAAAGTTATGTCAGGGATTTTTGCTTTTCTGTTTTCAAGGTATCTCTCGCTGCAATGACGAGATAGTTGCATACGAACATGGTCGGTTTGTTGAAGTACCTATCTACCATTTCAAATGCAAATTGTGTTATAAAAATGCGATCGTTCACTGTCATGTTCACTGCGAGCACTAGACAGTGAGTATAACTACCGTGTCACAACAAATCTTTGTTCAGTAATTGTTCGTAGCGTATTTCTTCGTACGCAAATCGTCGTCTAGCGTTTCTTTGTATTGCATTTCTTCGTATAAACAAATCATCGTCTCGCATTTTTTCGTATCCGCGAAATGGTATTTGCGGATATCAAGAAATGCGAGGCAAATATTTGAGGATACAAAGAAATGTGAGACGAAACGCGCAACGAAGGCATGCAGGGACAAATATTTTCGGTCGAAGAAATGCCCAGCGAAGAATTGCATGTCGGAGATGTGTCATGGAATCCATAGGTCCCCCTAATCCCCATAACATACTACAAATACCTTCACTGTGCAGTGTGCAATGCGAATGTGACTTCGCACCACGCTGGCTTCATGTGCTTTGCATCACGAAGCCATTTCGTCTTGTTATCGCCAAGATCTTGGCTCGGAACTGTGTGCCCAGGGAGCAGCTGTGTCGGATTTCTCGTCCGAGAACCGCAGAATCGGCTGACGGAACGTTCCCGTGTGGAATGTCGGTGACCCGTGTGACGTAGGAAGCCGCAGATCTGCGCGGGGCAGCGGCGGGAAGCCCACTAACGCCGGGCTCGGCCTCACAGCCACCGAGACGTCGGTGAATATCGACCCTGACTTGTGTTTGACCTTGCTGCGAAGGTTATGTAACATGAAAGGCTGCGAAGAACGCAACTTGTTCTTTGGATGCTGTATGCTCTCGGAAATTGCCATTGTTATTTGTAACAGTTATTAACAATGTTTGTGATACGGAAGATGTAAAAATGCGTCTTAAGTCATATTGTTAGGACGCGAACAAACCCGTAGGTGGGTGTACCAACAGCGCACGAGCATAAATGAATGATTCAGGCAATGCTTAGCAAGCCCTCACCAGAAACGGGATTTTTCTCACACATTATAACAGCTAATGGGTAAGAAAAAAACGTTTCTGGTGAAGACTCGCTAAGCTTTGCCTGTATGCCTGACATTTTGGAGGTTAAGAACATAAATTTCAAATCCGAGATATCCATTTTGTAGCCGTTTTCATTTGATATTTTAACTTTTATTTTTTAAATGTAACATGTGTACGGTCTGTTAAATATTCGCTGATTTCGGCGCTAAAATCCTGTGTAGTCTAAGACGTCACTAAAATCGCTATATCTTAAAGAAAATCCGGCAAAATGGAAAATTGTTTGCAAATAGGATGTCAAATCTACGTAGGAGAATGTAACTGCAAGATTTACGTTAATAGCACTGTTCGTTTTTAAGTTATGGCGAAAATTCGCCAAGGAGGGAAGCTGTTTCCGCCAATTGCTTCTTGGTTGGCTCCCAAATGGTATGACGTTAGCTGATTTATTGTCATTTTTGGTATCTGTCAGATGGTTAAAAGATGTGAGTGTGAAAAAATTAGAGCGCAGCGCCCTGGCGACATCAATCATAATGTTGTATATAACTGAGAGTTAGACTGTGCCGCATGACTTCCGAGTGTTCCGGGCTGGCCTACCTGTCTGTATGTATGTATGTATGTATTAAAGCACGAACTATCCACACGAATGAGGTTCTTACAGTTCTTAGTCGATTGGCGGGCTAGACAGGATTAAAGCATGACACACAGTTCCGACAAACACGCACGCAATGTGTGGCTGTAAGAATAGAATATAAAACACATAAGCACGACACACATACAAACTCACACACACGCGCTAACACGCAGTGCACCTCGCAGGCCACATCAGGTATGGCACTTTGACTCCAGGCTGCGCTTCAGCTCTCTCTTAAATTTTCCGACAGACATGTGCACAAAGTCGCTTGGCAGGCTGTTCATGTTGCGCGCAGCACGGTAAGCAAAACGTCTCTTGCCGGCCTCCGTCCTGACCCGAGGGATATATAGGTGATGGTCCTGTCGGGTCGTCCGAGAATGGGTCGGCCTCTCACAGTTAACAGAAAATAAACTGGCGAGACTCTCCGGCTCAGCGGTGCTGCGGACTTTGTGGAGAAGGCAGAGGGTTTGATGAAGGAAGAGGTCGGGAGCGTCGAGCCACCCCAATGCCTCCCGCACATTCGCAACGTGGTCGAACTTGCGTTTTCTGGAAACGACTCGCGCTGCAAAGTTGATGAGTTTTTGAATGCGATGAATATTTTTAGCGGAGCCGTTTCCGCACACGACCAAACAGTAACGAATGTGAGAGAACACCAGGGTGGTGGCATTTTCACATTTGGCAAACATCTAACATCTGCTCCACAATATTCAATCAAATACAACATTTTTTATTGATGGTACACGTACTTTAGAATGGACACTCCCTGTGGAACTGTCCTACCACGATATAAGTGCATACGTGCAGCAGGGGCTGCGAGGGTTGTGCCAACCCCAGCCCGCCGTCCCTTTATCGGCCGACCGGCCCTAGCTGACCTGACCCGCCCGGTCATGTGACCGGCCATGGCCGGTAGAGACCGGTGTCCGGGTCGCGCCGACCCCGGACCGGGCTGAGAGTCGGCCTCAAGACGCTGGACGACGAGCCGCCCCCGTCACCACCTCCGTCTCTGTAGGACGAGCCACCACCGTCACCTCCGCCACTGTAGGACGGTCCACCACCGTCACCTCCACCACTGTAGGACTGCCCGCCACCGTCACCTCCACCACTGTAGGACTGCCCGCCACCGTCGAATCCGTCGCTGTGGGACGGTCCACCACCGTCACCTCCACCACTGTAGGACGGTCCACCACCGTCACCTCCACCACTGTAGGACGGTCCACCACCGTCACCTCCACCACCGTCGAATCCGTCGCTGTGGGACGGTCCACCACCGTCACCTCCACCACTGTAGGACGGGCCAACACCGTCACCTCCGTCACTTTAGGACGGGCCGCCACCGTCAAATCCGTCGCTGTGGGATGGGCAGCCACCGTCGCCTTCTTCGCTGGAGAACGGGCTGACACCGTCGCCTCCTTCGCCGTAGGACGAGCCGCCACCGCTGCCTCCGCTGCTGTAGCACTGGCCGCCACCGACACTTTCGACGCTGGAGGACGGGCCGCCACCGTCTCCTCCGCCGCTGTAGCACGGGCCGCCACCGCCGCCTCCGTCGCTGTGGGACGGGTCTCCTCCGCTGTAGGACGGTCCGCCACCGCCGCTGTAGGACGGACCGCCACCGTCACCTCTGCCATTGTGGGACGGTCCACCACCATTGCCTCCGCTGCTGTGGGGTGGGCCGCCACCGCCGCCTCCGCCGCTGTAGGATGGGCCGTCTCCACCGGGATGTGGAAGGGCCGCCTCCGCCGCTATGATTTTAGAGGCCTGAATCAGTCATGAAACCTGCCTTCCGTAGGTTTCATGATCTTGTTGGAGCTCTTGTTGCGTGTCACTGGTGGTGAACAAAGTTTGGACTTCAAGGCATGAATATAATATCACTGTTTATTTACTTCTTTGACATAGTTGGAGGCGAATGCATTGAATAGGGATCCTGTCATGGTGACAATGGTTTGTTCCATTAGTATATGTCCTTCTTTACAAACAATATGGCAGAAGTCATCGTTCCGCTTCATCCGTCTGGACACAATGCCCTGGAACACTCCTTTCGGGTTCGGAGTACCAAATTGCTCAGCTTGATTGTCATCTTCTGTGACGGATCTGTAGAGAAAGTAGACTTCCTTCAACCGTCACAGAATTCTTCATCTTCTAAAATTCCGAACTACGCAGTTGGCTGGACTCCAGGAGGTATCATTGCACCCATTTCGCCCACGGCAGATATCCACCGTTTTTCTCAAAGATTCTTCAGCAAAAAAAAGCGTAAAACGGACCTTTAAAAAGCTGTTTTTGTTCTGCTATGATGGTTTCGTTCTTCTTTGTTTCACGGACATCCCGAGTGACATGTATATAATAATAATAATAATAATAATAATAATAATATTCATTTCCCACACACAAAGTAGTACATCACACAACACTCATTCAATCATCAAACACTGCTTCTATCGGCCAACGGCCACTGTTTCTATCTGCCTTTCGGCTGCTAAGCGTTCAACCAGAGACCTAAACATATTCTGTATGGCAGCTTTTCCTGTCGTTGCTAGGTCCAGATGCATCAAATCATAATCATGCCTTAGCTGATAATGGTTGGCAGCAAGAAGTCCATTGCCCTTATTGGCTTTGAGCGTACACACGACAATACGATTTTCACTACAATTCAGTCTCTTCCAAAAACATTGCTGCCTGGTTGCAACCAGCATATGGCAGGTCAGTATCTTTAAATTGACACATTTCGTGATTTCTTACCCAGCAAGGCCACCGAAGCAACTTTTGTATGCAAGAGTGATATGCCACACATATTTCGCTAAAGGCTCGTTTCTCGCTTGCAACATTCCAGAGCTCGCAGCCATACACATGCATACAGTGAGCTCTGAAAAGTTGCAAGAGTACTGAGGCCTCTTGCACCACACATTCTACCGTGGTAGATATATTTTAAGCACGCTTCTCTCGCACCATTGCGGTAAGAAATTAATATAGATATTAACCTATATTGGTAGATCAGTAAGAATCAGAGTAATAGCCATTATTTGTATGTTATTTTCGGACCGCAATGGTGCAAGAGAAGCGTTCCAAAAAATAATCTACCGCGGTAGAATGTCTGGTGCAAGAGGCCTCTGGTCTGACAGCATTTCCTAGTTTAGCACACAGCATATTTACACTATAATACATAGAACGTTTAAATCGTCTCATGTCGGCAGCATCCCTCATGTCACAGCGTACTCTATATAATATGATCAAGATATTTGAATTCGTTAACCTACGCAGGCTGGTGACCATTCAACAGAATGCACGGCACACTTAAGTTAATGAGATGCGTGGATGAATAGGGACGTTGCTGATGAAAAGATATGCAAACAGTTTTCTTCACATTGAAAACAATATCTCGCTTACAAGCAAAATATTTGCATAAAAGCACAAGTCGCTGAAGGCCAGCCCTCGTGGGAGACAAAATTGTAAGGTCATCTGCATAGGCTATGATATTTACAGCAGTTTGCCCTATACAACACACAGTCTTTGCTTTTTGAATCACATGCAACAGCTCATCACTGCACACACCAAACCTATCATACGTGTTAACCTAACATATGCATACGTGTCATATACCGAACATTTTACCTTGATAATAAACAAAACCATTTATATTAACAAAACCAGTACAAAATGTTTTAAAGCAAATTGTGCACGGCTGCTGATGGCGATAATAGCTCTGGGCTATCGAAGTAAAATTTCGTAGAATCTCGTGAAAATGTCATGAGCACCGTCGAGCAAACAATGTAAAGTCGTCCGGTCTTCTCTGGAAAGCATGTCCTTCCTTTTTGCACGATATAAATAAAACAGAACCGTTATCTCTAAAAAATTACATCAATATTTCCTTTAAATGATTTATGGTTATACTGTCAAAATTGCAGTACCGTAGGATACTTAGTTGAACCGTGAGAGTTTCAACATCTCGGCCCTAATGGCGGTTACAAGAAGGTCCCGAAATGGCAGTGAGCAGTCCATGTATATAGTGGTCTGTGATATATATATATATATAACATAACATACGTAACATATGTTATATATATATATATATATATATATATATATATATATATATGACTATTGAAAACTACAGCGGCTTCAGCGTTTGTGATCTTTTTTTTGTGCTGTTCTCTCAATGCTTCTTATGAGCTCTTTCGTTATAGTTTCATGCTTTGCCAGTAAGGCTGCGAAGCTCATAGCCATGAAAATCAAGCTCAGTTTGCACATATCTGGGTCATTTATTCATTTTCGTCGACGTTTCATCACACTTGTGACATCCCGTCTCGCTCCGGCCTGATGCCTGTACTGTCCCGTCGCTGCATGCATGCTGCATGCTGCCTATGCATGCTTAATGAAAATGAGCACAATTCGAGGTCAAAATAGCAACCAATGTAACATAATGAATCGTTCCAAGTATGACTATAGTGTTTGTCGATACCATTGCCCTGCTGCCAACTGTGACGTATCCGCCATGGAGCTGTGACGTAGTTACGAAACCTGGACGGAAACGGTCTGACCGAGCCATCACTTACGCTGCCCCGCGCTGGCAGGCTTTTTGTTCTATTTCTTCGTGCATTGATTTATGTTAAATTGCTGGTGCGTTGCTTCAGCTTGTGATTGAAGGGTTGGGTACACCATACGTGTGGTGTTGTTTGGTTGCTTCAACAGACCACCGGGCGCCGGGTGGGTGGGAAGTGAACAGTTGCCTAACAGGTGGTGTGTGATGCATAATGGTGGCTCAAGGCCTTGATCTGGCTTCAAATCGGAATAAGGCTATTAATATTCAATGTATAAATTTAAATAGTGTCCTGAAGCCAGATAACGTGCAGTATCTGTTTCATTGTATGCTGTGTGTCATTGATCAGTTCGTGGTTAGTTACCTTTTGTATTGTACATACATACAGTAGATTCGAAACTCTTAGTTAGACTGAATTTGATCTACTACCTACCTACTGTTACTAACTGATACTAACAACTACTGGCTGATTTGAACTGTTCACTTATTTAGTTTATTGACTCATTTAGTTGTCTCAAGCACTTACATTTTGAAGGAGCTATCCCAAACGATAAAGGTGAATTTCTTAGAAAGTAGAGAGTGGTGACACGAGATTCGTATAAACCTTAACCACTTAATTGTAAAAAGTCATATATATATATATATATATTTACCAACATTTGCCTGAAACAATTGCTGAAAAACATCGTTTATCGTTCCACTTATGCAGCTTTATACGTGTTTTCCATAGTGTGAATGCTACTAATAAAGTTGCCCTTTTTCTACTCTTGGATAAGGATGTATTGGTTATCCCGCGCCGTGCCGGGGGTCCTTTTACGCCCCCCCCCCCTAAGGTTTTTT
>JARBER010047206.1:0-12117 GCA_030265075.1 Balanus glandula | reverse complement strand
ATTATTTTCACGAGCTGTGCAAAAATGTTTATTCTTATGTTGTGATTGTGAATGATGTGTCATTTCGATTTACTGAATACATCTGATGAAGGGCTGTGCCCGAATGCACATGTAAAACTTAGTTTATTTGATATACTTTAAATACTTTCAAGGAGAAGGTCGATAAAAACTTTCAAAAATATATTCATGCTCCTTGCTCAAGCACTACGAGATAGTAAAATATGCTATTTTTTTGCGGAAATGGATTGAAATGGGAGCCCAATTAAATATGGATATGGAACGGAATGGATTTGGATCTGGCTGAATGGGATGGAATTGGATGGGAGCTGAAAATATGTCCCATGAAGGGCTCTAATGAGCAGCTTTACCTCAAAGCATAGAAGGTAAATCATCAGGACTTTGTGACTTTCCTCGTATGATATCATTGCCTTTCCACACAAATAAAAAGCTAGAAAAAGTGTGCACCACCATTCATTGTAATCAATACAAGATATAGAAGTGGTCTAAACCTACTATTAAACAAAAACACTAGTTGTTCTCACCCAACATGAGCAGAAAGTGGCAGATGAGCAGAAAGTGAAACCACATTGACGTAGTTTCCGTCAAAACTATGTCGAAGGCGTAGAAGTCATAAGCCCGGGCCCCTACTTTGACTGAGGAAAGTGTGCTTTAAATCGCTTATCGAAACATCAGCAGGAAAAATATGTTGCGGTTTCAGAATTGTGTAGGACTGTTGGGATGTACCAAGAAGTTTTTCCATTTTAATCTTTGACTGCTGCCCATTTTTCTCCTTGTCCATTCTGCCGCTGGACCTATTGCGTCGAAAATGGACGGGAGGAATAATAAGGGAGTCGCCTGGAAAGTCGCCGAGGCGTCCAATATTCCCAGCTGGGTTCTGTGTCCCGACATGATTCATCCCAGAGACTGCGGGGCCGCACTGCGCCAGCCCCCCCCCCTCCCCTCCCCTGTACCCCCTCCCTGCGGCGGCGCTGTGGTTTGAACCGTGACCGCCGAGGGGAGGGGAGGGGAGGGGAAGGGGGTGTCGGACGGCCAGCAGAGGCCTCACTGCCTGGAACTACCAGCATGTCTTGGTCGCGTGGCTCGGATAGTGGTCCTGGGTAGCGACGTGGGCACGAGTACGTGGCAAGGCGTCTTGTCATAGCGAAATATTGAGTTTAGTGTTACGCGATTTGATCTGTTTATGTTCATGTATGGTGATTGCATTCACCTTAAAGGTCGCATATTGGGTGGCCCTTAGCGAATTATATCGGCACAGGCAAGCGATGAGACGCGTAAACTGTTCGGTGAACACCGCCTGGTAAACACTGGATATGTGCACTGCAGGAACATGTAAAGGGTCAGATAAAGTATTTTGAACATTGTAAAGGAGGTAAAGGGGTGATAGATGTTAGGCCACATTAAAATAAGGATGCTGGTATGGTTAAGTACCTACTTTGTTTTGTAAAATCCTGTCACGGTATTCAAGCCCACGCGAATATAAAATGCATATGGCTTTGGCCGGTGATTTTAGGCTCAGGGCCTTCTGTCCCTCCCAACGCCTGGGGGCAAATTCATACCAGACGTGCTGTAGAATGCCACTTGTATCATTTACACCAATATTATCCCATCGGCGACGTTTGTGCGCGGTCAGTGGCGCTGCGGGCTGCGGCACGGGACGCTCCCTGTCCGGCCGATATCTATCCGCCGTCCCCAGGGCGGTGTGCGCCGCCACCGCCACCGCCACCGCCGCCGCCGCCGCCGCCGTCCCGGGTTACCGCCCCTGGGAGGCTGCCGATATGGCGGGAGGGAATGGCGCCAATTTGACGCCGTCTGGGTCGCGTCCTGATCGGAATGTGTCGTGAGTAATGGACGGTCAGTCGCCACCGCGGAGAGGCTGGACGACAGAGCGCTGCTTAACCCGCGACCCACTGAGCCTCTTGATTTTCCACCACCGACTGTGGGTTGTTTGAACAATGAACACTTGTCTTACTCAGCTCCTATGCAACGTTAACGAAAACCGAAAGCAGTGTTCAAAAGCTCGTCAGAAATAGTTTTGAAACTATTTCTGTTTTGTTTCGCCCAGGTCAAAACTGAGGTCACCAGAGGTCACCAAAGGTAAAATTTCCGGTTTTTGGACTTCGCTCCAAATAATCCGATACATCTCAAAGAGTATGCTAGCTAGAAGCAACCAGAAAACGTCAATCGATGACCATGAAATTATATTTTCGCAGCATGTCCTCAAAATTGACCTCAGATGCATATTTAAGGCACTAGGAGCCATAAAAGTCAAAATTGTTGATTTTGAGCAAAACTGTGTTCTGCTAATAACTTTTGATCTAAAACAGATAACGCAATATAGTTTGCGTTATCAGGTTTGTATAATCAAAACTCATCTTATGCTATATTATCTGATCTTGAAAGGTCAACTTAAGAATTTGACCTCAGGTCAAGGTCACATGTTGATAGGTCAAGCTGCATATTAAGAGACGCGTCTCAACGAGAAAAACGCATGGGTGTTAGTTTAAATTCTCTATCTCGAAATAGGTCGAAAGTTATTAGCAAAACAGTGACGGTGATCTCGGATGACCTCAAATGACCCTTAGAGGTCACTGAACAAAATATTTACTTGTATCATCTAAACTAACCTATTTCAACGCTATATAGAAGTAATTGGACAGATTTAATCAAATAGACAATCTTTGAATATTCCCCCATTGACTTATAATGGGGAGGTCACGAAATTGACCTGGCCTTAGGTTAACGATATCACAATTTTGAGATAAATATTTTGTAGACACTGCTGACTTAACACAATCCTGAAAGCTTCATGTTGATCCCTCATTAACTGTGGTCTTGGCACGATCGCAAACTTGTTTGGAGGTAGGGTCACTTAACTTGACCTGAAAACCTGACCTGACCTGACACAAACTTTTATTTTTTCAAAAGTTTTAAAAATGATAACTGGTAAGGTATGCAACGTTTGGCAGCGCTACGCGCCGCGTTTATTCGCCATCTGAAAAAAAACGCAGGGGGTGTTCAAACACCCACAGTGGGGCGCAGAATAAACAAATAGGTGCTGGCTAGACTACAACTATTTTATCTTAGCCTCAGACACACTCAGTGTCAGACTCACTCAGACTCGGACTTGCTCAGCCTCAGACTCATTGAGACTCAGACTCACTCAGGCTCAGACTCATTTAGACTCAGACTTATTCAGACTTAGGCTCACTCAGACTCACTTAGACTCAGACTCATTGAGACTCAGACTCATTCACTCAGACTCACTAGACTCAGATTTAACTCGGTCTCAGACCAAACCTACACCTGATTCCGATTGGAATCATGCTCAGGACTGAGAGGGGAGGGGTAACGTCCATAGTTGTCATTTAAAGGAGCATTGGGTACACGGGAAGAATGTGGAAGATCGATACCTTCGTCGGTAAATGGAAAGCTTTCGTGTTTCTATTCATATATTTTTTATTGGTTCTGCCGGTTCTAAAATATTTCGGTCACTTTTCAGCCTTCGCATCTTCGTAGTCATTTACATAAGTTGCATTGTGTTCCTGTTCGAGGATGTGTCGAAAATAAAACTATGACAACATTCCGACGAAACCAAACATAATATATATCTTATCTCACCTGGGTCCTGAGTCCTGACATGATCTATATTTTCTGACCCAACCTAACCTGACGTAACCTAACCCGATCAGAGGCCCGATATAGGTAACTATAGGACTTTTGGCATTTATATTTATGTTTGGCTTTGTTTAACATCAAACCGTTCAAATATTTGTGTCGATGTCAGCGTCGATGTCAACAGCGTCCACCACCGACTGATGTCAGCGGTGGACTGCGCATGCGCACTGCACAGGACCGTCTCTGGGCTCCCGCTCGATGAAATCAGTCCGGAATCGTCACTAATCTGTCGCATCCCTTCAGCGCGCATATCCTGCCTGCAGCTCATAATTGGTTCAATCTGGGGAGCGAGCGGACCGGACCGGGACGGGGGATACTGACGGGATAGTGGGGGGACGGGGACAGGGACGGGATAGTGGTGGGGGGGGGGGCGGACAGGGGGACAGGGACGGGACGGTGCTGAGGGACGGCGTCCAGCTCAATATAGCCCGTCTCAGCCGCGGGCCGATATTCGCCGGTGCACGAACTCGGCCACTGCTCAGGTCGCCGGCAGCGGTTCCCGTGAACTCGCGAACAACTCGTGCGCCCCGGCAGGCAAGTTGACGGCCAATTTTCGACGTTGTCGGCGGCGTCGTGGGCGTCACAAATGCTGCAGTCTGTCGGTGACAGCGTCACATTCGCCGCACTTCAAAGCCGAGAGCAAGTTGCCGTTAACGGGGTCCTGGGACCGTTCTAACCGCCGCGGGGTGCCGGCTGCCGGGGCGAGGGAGGGAGACGCGTCCTTTGTGCAGCCTCCCCCACCGCCGCGTTTGATGCGAGACGGTTTTACAGGAGGTCATCGATTATAGGCAGGCCGGGATGATTCGGCTCTTATGAGGCGGACAGGGAGGGTGCGGGCTGCCAATTCGACCAGCCTCCTCAGTCCCCACCCCATCCCCCACGGCGAGACGCAGTTATTTGGCAAGGCTCCTTCGGGAAAGATGTGACACTAGCACGCTCACATGTATTTAGTGTGACTATATAATACCTCACGGGTCCGGGAAAATAATTCTTTGGGACCGAGGTCCATGCTGAATATTCCGCCCGAGACCGAAGGTCGAGGGCGGAAAATTAAAGCATTGACCGAGGTCCCAAAGAATTATTCCGGCCCAAGTGTGGTATGAAGTTTACCATATGCCGGATCAGCAGCATTTTTTAGCTAAAGTTGTATTTCACGTGATCTGGGAAAAGGTTTTTGACCGTGGTCAAAAATCTTTTCCCAATTCAAATAACATTGAGCTGAAATCTTTTACCTCACCCCTGAGCTAATGCTAAAGGGATATCTCGGCATATGGTAAATACTGATATGCTCCCACAGCTTATTACTGAAGGCAGCTTGTCCCGCATATTTCATACATCATGACGTTGAGTGAAGGTTCGTTAAATATTTGATTTGCTCGTCACTTGTTTTTCCGAGGTTATGCATGCTTGAAATGTACATTTTATCGTCCGTGCAAAGGGCTGCCGCGCTTATGTGTTTGAATTCACGTGGCAAGAAAACGTCTGATGAGTACCGATCTGGGATGTGCCATAGTTTGAGGAAGATTGTTCACGATCCTTTTTAGCGGCGCGTTTTCCCTGTTCGTGCAGGAGCCGAGGTTTCGTCACTGGTTTGTGCTCTGGAATGTTCGCCTCAAAGTATATAATACAATCACTTTTAGCCAGTTGGAGGAAATTATCAGACGATGTGGCATTTTTACCAGGGAGCAGCATTGTTCGATCCTGAGAGCGCGAAGCCTTAACGAATTGATGGTCACCAGGGCACCATATTTGTCACAGGATTTAATAGTTCTTATGTTATATCAAAAATGTGCTGATTTCAGCGTTAGCGTCTTTTTCTTGTGACAACCTCACTTGTTCGTTTGGTTTGAGTGGAGGGGTCAGACCAGCGGGTAGCGACTATAGCAGCAGCGGCTGCTGCTCAACGGTGGTCCACAGTCAAGTTAACGAGCAGCCCGCCATGTCTCAGTGGCACGCCAAAACACACCCCGTCTAAAAAAATCTCCAATATCCGACCTGCCTACATCATATTTTTTTGCATTCCACTATGTTTTTAGTACGTGCTGCATTCTCAGTACTTTTCGAATCAAACGCTGTGTTATCAATACCGCTATGCGTCGTTGCTACCGTTATGCTGCCGTTGCCGCCCTTTCAAATGATCGGACCACACCTGGTTTGGATATCGGGCAAGCTTTGATGCAGCTGCCGCGGGCGTCTCGCTCACTCACGGAACCATCTGGCAGCACAGACATCTGGTCAGCCAGCGCACCATCTGGCCACTCCAAAGATAGCGCAGCAGCGTCGGCATATTGCAGCACCTGCAACAAATATAGCCGTCCCGCCCGGGAAAGGGACGTCCAGTGACCAGTACCGAGACTCCGCGCGCTGTCTAGGGTATTTATATGTTCCGGTATTCAGGGATCCCACTGGCAGCATGTGAAACGTGCTTGTGAAATTTTAGTGACGTCACTACACGTGATTTTTGACCAAAAGACAATTAAGTTTTAACAGACCGTTAACATGATATCTTTAAAGCAGAACAGCATCTGTAAAATTCATGAGATTGCTAATGTCAAGGGCTAAAATATGACAATCTCGGATTGTTTAAAATGTTGGTTTTGGTCCAAATTAAACAAACTATTTTTTGGGAAAATGGCTACAAGGTTCAGAATTAAAAAAAACTGGAACATGCTTCAGAGAACTAACTAAGCACGAACAATATACAAACCAAATTTGAAAGCAATATCTTATGTGACTGAGTTATGTGACTGAGAATGTGACTGAGTTATGGCTCCATAAGCTTATAACTTTATCGCGTCATGTTTTAAAATCATTTTTTTGATACTTGGTTGACCAGATGTGGCAAAAATAAATTTAACCGCAATATACTTGTGTCTACAAGTCTATAAACACGACATTTTTTTATTATATATGATCTTCTTCAAAACTTGACTGTATTTGCTTCGTTTAATCTGACACCGAGCCTTTATTGTAAACATTTGCAAAAGTGAATGCTAGCATCGAAATATACGTGTAAAACAAACCATATATCATGTGTTGCATACTTTCGTAGACATTTTGCCTACAGTGATCTTTTGTGACCTGGGCTTGACATTGACATTTCCTTTAAAATTATTTTTTGCTTAGTGCAGGAGATTTGCTCTACCTTTGAGAGCATTTTGTGTGATAATAGTCGTATTTTAATACTTTGAACGGAATGCCTGGCCCAAAAAACTAAAATGTCTCTGATTCGACCTTTGACAAGACCGTAACCTGACCCTTGTCCTTAAATTGAAAATGCTGAGTGTGCCTTAGATATTTCTCGTTGAGAGCTTTCCTTTGCCGTTTTGTACGTCACGCTGCAGTTCCCGGGTTTGGAAGATACGGTAGGGGGGGGGGGGCGACCGTCCTCCCCGCAACCAACGGCGTTCGGCTGAGACTCCAGCCAATTACGGGTTAAAATAATTATACGTTTTTCCCAAAATAATCAAGTTACATTATGCAGTGTACTTAGGTATAAAGGTGGTAGGAGGACGAAGGAATATATATTTTTTTTCTCGAAATTGCATTTTTTACACCTAAGGACAATGCAAGCTGCTCGGTGACGTCACGGCGTACTTTCTTGAGTATTTACTTGCTCTTTTCATCAGCTGGCCATCAGTAAGAACACCTCACTCATGGCATAGTTCTGGTCAAATAAGCAAACAACAGCATTTATCAAGTTTTTCTGATGAAATTTATATTTTCATTAATTTTTCTTCCCAAAAAGAAGTGATACGACGCCGCCAAACTCTTTAACAATGATCGTCCGGCCAAACATAAGTACAGAAATACAATATATGAACGAATAATGTTTATTTGCAAAAAGTCTTAAAAGCAACTCGCTTTTTATCAAGTATTGTAACCCCAAACATATCAATACACAATACCGAATATATGAACAACAGTATTTATTTGTAAAAAGTATTTAATTAATATATTTGACATTTTCACTGAGTATTATTCTGCTGTAAGAATAATATTTGTGTGAGTTTAAAGTTAGAGTTTGTGTGAGTTTAAAGTTAAAGTTTTAAGCTTTGATGCTTTTGTAAATGGGCATCAGGAGGGATTTTCACATGCAATTTTTACTAGACAGAGCATTCGTAACAAAAGCCGTACGAACTTTAAAAACCTTATGTATGTTATCCTCACAGCTCAAAAATCCATCGTGAAAACGGCTATTGCATAACCTATTTTATCAGTCTTATGCCTTAGCAGTATAAACTAGCTCTTAAATAAAACATACGGAGATTCTATGCTGAAAAGTGGTGGAAAGTATAGTGCCGATGAATTTCTTGGTAATCCGATACACATCTCAAAAACGACAAAGTCTTAACGCCGATAATTTCTGAAAAAAAAATTGACCAAATATGCATTAAATTCCTTATTATATGTCTTAAATATGATTAAGACTCATGCAACTGCAAAAGAGTGCATTCCCTTTCAGGATGGAAACCCGTATAATCCCTTTAATGGCAAGTTTACGCCACAAGGGCATATTTAAGAGCGGAAAATAACCATCATGGACACTGACACTGGATCAGCAAATTACGTGGTTATACAATTATTATTGTAAACACCTTCTGAATGAAGATCTGCGTGATTTTTTTAGCGCAGCATTTTCTTGTTTGTTTACGCCGTCTGACGCTGCAGAGTGGAAAAGCTGGGCGCCGGCGGACTGTTTTTCCTGCTGTCACTGTCATGGATTAACGTGACAAGTCGCCACTCAGCGCCCTTGGTGCCTGCACGACACATTAAGCTCCGACGATCATTTTAACGTCCCGCAACGATACTAAATCATTGATTGCCCCGACCTGCCAGTCGCCAGTAGCAACGGAAGAAGTTTATGATGTATGAGGCCATATTTTCGCCGTGGAAGTTTGGGCATCTGCATCTGCAAGAAAGTTTGGTCCTTATAGCGTGCCACGGATGAGTTTCGGTTGTTTCCGTGGCTAGACGTAATTAGCTGAAGCTGCTGGGTGCAGGCCGTTTGTAAAGCATCTGACTTCGAATAAGACCAAGAGGTGCGGCTTCTGAAGGCGATACAAAGCACCTCCGGCTGCTACGGCTGCTACAGGGGCGCAGCCGTCACAGGGTGCACGAAGCATATCTGGCCACAGATTACTGATCGAGATATACGAACTGTTGGCACTTTTGGCGTAATTGCATCGTGCTCCGACGAAGCCAGTGTGGATTGGCATACTATATGTAATGTATAACGTTACATACAGTCGTTTTCGGAAAGATATTTTGAATTTTTCCAGCATAATTCAAGTTTTAACTGAAATTATTTGTAATATGTATAGCGTTTGTTGAATCATATACCACAATATGTGTAGTACGAATACTAGCATTTTTTTCGGAAGCTTCAAAATGATAATTTTAATGTATGTTTTGCGATGCGTATGCTTCCGTGCTCTAAAAGGATATTTCGCAGTTATAACGATATTTTAAGAGGATGTGAGGAGCCGTCGGCAAACAATAAGTTAACTATACACCTGACTAAACAAAATGCAGATAATTGTTATAAATATGAAATTGAGCCGCATCTAAAAATATGGGTGAACAAATGTCACAGTTAATGCAAAATGCAAAAGCCCGGTTTCGTCGAAAGTCGAAACACATTATACATCATGCATGCTCGTACGATACAAATACTCTGAATCCGACGTTGCGTGCATTACATAACAAGCCTCCATAATAGATAACAGTTATGAACAAATTATGGACAGAAGGCACACAGAAAAAGCTGAGGAAGATAAGCCTAAGCCCAGTCACTCTCTAATTGATCCTGACATGGCTCTGTCTACCGTCTAACTCGTCCCGACACTGCTCTGTCTATCGTTACTCTCTCATTGGTCCAGCGCGTGCCCCATGGCCAGTGGCCACCGCGGACCCAGTTCAAACCCAGCTGCCACAGCATCAGTACCAAGCCCGATCATGAATCGCCCCAAATCGGCCCGAATCTGCCCCGCATCGGCCTCGATCGGCCCACTGTGGCCCCATGAATCGTGCCACTGAATCCAGGGCCGATTGTACACTGCCGTCTCGATATCTACGACGGGCGAGTGGCTCCACCGTGCTGTTTATCGGAGTCGGCGCGGGCCCACGCGTCTTGCCGCGCATAATTTACCCATCGCCGCGGCGCCGAGTGTCCTTTGCCGGGCCGGCTCGCTCGGCTCCGTTATTTATTGTCGGTCGTGCCGGCGTGTTTTATTGCCGGCGGGTATGCGGTCGCCGGTCGCCGTGCCGTGCGGTGCAGTATGTGAGTGAGGGGCCGCGCGTCCCGGCGAGGTTATAAACATGGCGGGCTCGACTGTCGGCCCGATATCGGTGGAAATTGTTGGTGATGAGCGAGCGAACTTGTCGGAATGATGCTTTGATGAATAGGGACAGCACAAATGAGTGTCCTTTGAAAGGGACGTTGGTTATTAGGCCGGTCAGATCACCACTACCAGGGTAGCGTCGCATTAAAGATGTAGATGACTGTAGGACCTACATTGTAATTATCACGTGATTCCGCCCCACTCATACCGTCCAAGCGGAAATCAATTGTCGCATAGTTATAAGCCTGTTAATGCGATAACCGGCAGAAGGTCATCATTACGATCCGTTCAAACAAGCGCAGGTGCAGCTCTGCCACGAGTCCACGGCATAATTGAGTTCCGGGCATATAATTTACAGCAGGCATAAACATCGACTACTGAAACAGCAGGTTTGTCTCAATTAATTTGGACTTAGTCGAGCCGCCTTAAGCAATTATATCCACGTGGCTTAATAAAACCATAGGTAGCTGGATTCTGGTAATTAAGGTGTCCATTAGTCCTCCAGCTTAGCATTGCAGCATGTTCTGTGAGACACATTAATTAAGTCGCAATTAACTGCGGATTACACTGCAATTTAAGGCGTTACCATATATGCTCAGGTTAAACAGCATCTCTAGGTAGATTTACTCTCAATAATACATCTGCATGTCATTCTTTGGTGTGCGACGCTATAAAACGCCGGTTCTAGTAAACTCATATTCTTAACCCCACTAGTGGCAGGCTCTTGGCTATCTCTTAGTGGCAAGACCGGGGGGGGGGGCGGGGGTCGAAAATGGCCCCCTTGAAACTTCATGATCTACTTGTCCGATTTTGACAAATAAAACAACATTTGATTCCTCTTAAAATGATCTAAAATATATAAAACATTGTAAATCTGGAATAGGGGAACAGGGGACGACTGTTTAGAGGTACTTTTGATCCAACACATAAGGCGTTACCATATATGCCATATATATATGGTAGACTAGTGAAAAGGGAGTTCCAACAGAATACAATTAATCCTCGTTTTTAGTTCACTGGAACCACACATGAAAACATGGATAGATTTCAGAATGAATTATCTCTCTAAATCCGTTTTAACGTGATCGAACATTGTAATATTTCTAAAAGTCGATACAGACCATTTTGTTCTCCCAAAAAACACTGTTTCTGATCGGACCTCCCTAATAACTAGGCCATGGACCCGACCCTACGCAATATATTTTTTTGAAAAGTTCAAACAATATGCCCAGACTTGTGTAACGAAAATTCAGACAATGTCACGAGTCTACCTCTAACCGTTTCAGAGATATTTAAGAAAAACATCAGCGAATGTCAAAAACATTTGATTCACTTCTAGGGTTAAGGCTTTCTCAACCTTCCGTAATTATTCAGACATGAATGCTTGCTCAAAAACTGAGCAGTGAGCAGAATTTAAGCTAGTTTAGGGGTTATGCCACCAAAGCCTAGCGGATAAATAATGGTTTTAAGCATGGACCGGAAAACGGCCCAGTTACACCGTAAAAAAAATGTATCACGCTAGTCCCTTGATGCTGATAATTATTAAACTATGAGTTTGAACGAAACGAGACTGCAAAGATACAGCATTCGTATACATATCTATCTCGTCACTGCCTATAGTATTTAACTGTCCTTTATGAGGCAGGCTTCTACGATTTAAGATACAAAAGCAAACAGGATGAATTTAAAGTCTAACCGTAACTATAGCTCGGAGGCACTTATTCTCCGTCGCAGCGATATAATACCCATAGACAGATCATATCCTTACAGACAGAGCAAGACGGTATTCATTGGAAAAGTCCCCATATTCGTTACTAATTCTGAAAGAAGCCAGCGCGGCACCGGCATGTTTATTCAAGTGTCAAAAGACATAGCATATGTATATTCCCTGAATTCTGCAATGAACTATACCTAGTCCATGTTCCCAACATTCAAATCCGGTGATCGAATCAACCCCTTTCTCCTCCGAGAACGACTATGTACTGCCAATCACTCGACTATGTGTGTATCCTCAATTCAGGGCGTACGTCTCTCTCCTCATGTCTGTGTAGGTATGAGCGCCCAGCGCGGCGGGGGA
>JARBER010047095.1:0-12122 GCA_030265075.1 Balanus glandula | reverse complement strand
TCGCCTCTAAATTCTAGGCCACCTGGCCAAAACCTTGGTGCACTGCTCTTCTTCAAGGCTATACATGGTGTGTGATAATGGATTACGATATGGCTGGTTCCTATATCTTGCATGCAAATACGTTGTCCTATGTGGTTACCGATGCTCTTTTACGCAGGGACCACCACATTCAGCGCATTGCACTGGAAATTGCAACCCGTAAATAATTTTCAAAAATGACCAAAAATCACTCATTTGGGTAAAATCGGGCAAACTTCAATCTATTTTCGGCAAAGGAAAGAACAATCAAAATATCGATTGGCGCACCACTTTGGAAAGCTCTCGCAAGGAGCAATGGGTAAAACACGGTTCCCGTTGTATCGGAGATACTTTTTACATTTCGGACCACCCTAGTGTCATGCCCCATCCTGTTATCGGCTGAGCACCCAAAGTCAGATTGAAATATAGCCAAGTTTTGCATGTCGCCACATAAATCAAAGATGCATCGGGACAGTGCAGCTCGAGCGAGCGGCGATTCGTGTTCCGGACCTGTCCTTGACAGACACGTTTTGGTACAAGCCGTTCCCCGAACAAGGCGGAGTGCATTCGGTCACGATAAAAATCGACAGCACTGCAGCATGCATCATTAGCAACAATGATAGGGGGCGGAACTTTCCGATACGCGAAAGAAAGCAACAGGATGGGCACATCACGAGTGAATGGTCGGCCCTATAAAATCTCGCACAAACATCAAGATTATAGCCGCGAAAAGGCAAAAATCGCCACCGCAGTTGGGCAAGACGGAAATGTACTAGACGTTTGTACAAACAACCGCGGACGACACACATGTTTTGCGAAATGCCTGCATCAGATCGCGGGCGGCAGCTGCGGGTCGCTCCGTTAGCTGTGTGCACAAAATCCAATCGGCAGCTGCATGTGTCTAGAATCCGCTCCCGAAACCAGCGGCGGCCGCGGCTTTGCACGCCGACTGCAGAAATCCTCGCTTTCACCCCAAACTTTCGTAACCCTGTCCGGGCACCAAGGACGCTGGCGCGATGACTTTGACGCCACCACACACGACACCGGTAGGTTTTCAGCTGCTCGACGCTACTCATCCCACAGCTAAGCAGTATCCTATCCAGCATTACCAGATCGCACTTGCTTTCTGGACATTGCACATCACCACAACCTGTCTCCCCACACAAAACCTTATAGTTCATTCTTGTATCGAAAGTCCCATTTCCCCATCGACCAAACAAGCCTTGTTGCGCGGCATAAGTCCAGGGAACTCGACAGCAGCCAGCAGAGAGATCAGTATGGCAGCGCAGCGGTATCCGGGAGGAGTTCGGGAGGCGTCCGGGAATCGTCGCGCCTGCCGCCAGGAAGGGTCGCCGCTGCGCCGGCATTTGTCGCCGCCGCGCCGCCACTGGGTCAGCGCAGTAAACAGCGTCGGGCGCGCAAACAACTCGGCCGATCGGGCCCGGCTCCAATCGCGGCGCACCGGCGACAAATAGCGGCGCGGCCCCCGGCGCGTTAGCGCCTCCCCCGCCGCGGCGAAAGTGGTGGTGCGGCGAGCGACGAGGCAGCCGGCGCCCGGTGGCCGCGCCGCCGCCGCTGATTGCTCGCCTGTGACCTGCTGTGACCTGCTGTGACCTGCTGTGACCTGCTGTGACCTGCTGTGACCTGTCGCGGCCCGCTGCAGCCCCTGTGACCCACCTAGGCAGGCCAGCGGAGGCTGTTTGTCGCGGAGTGGGGACGGCCGTTGTTGCTGTTGCCGGAGAGCCGATAGCCAATCGGCCTTGTGTTGCGGGCGGCAATCGCAGGTTTTTGCGGTCAATACGGTAGCTCGTGCCGTTTGTTTGGTCGACACTTCCGACGGCTGCGACATCGCAAGGACGCTAAGTCGCCGTCTCACCCCGCAAACCCTAAATCAGCAACACACGACCTGTCATTCCGAGACGACCAACTTAAATAGTGTAGCATTGTCCAACATGACACTAAGAATGTGCTCTTTCCGTTTAAAACAATATTTTTTGGAGATAACTAGCTCGTTAAGCCAACGCTTTGCGTTATGATTGGCGTGTGATCTCATGCATCCCGTCTTATCAGAGCGTGGTCGAAATCCGTTCGCCAACAACTATCTGCATACAAACTGCCGCCTTTGATGCCCCTGTCAGCAAGAGCTTATCCGGGCCGAAAGCCGCCTCATAGCAACATACCATAGGGACGGCACGTGCATTTTTGCATTGTCCGCATTATCATGGTGTTTCGCGGACGGGGAACATTTGGCCAGACATCGGCCGGCGTTAATGCCATAAGACTGCTTAATTGAAACACCTAAAACTCTGTCAGCATGACTGAGCCGCAGATCACGTGTTCGACCAGCATGCAGATAAGGTGAGCCAGCAACGATTTAGGTATGTCGACGCCATTTTCCCGTGCAGAATCTTACGTCAGGCTAAGCTGAAGTGTATGACTGGGGAAATGAGAACATGCGGCATTAGAGCAGACATATTTCAAGAGCAGGTAAATAATCCGGGAGGAATTTCCGACCGACCGCCAACCGTGACTGCACTAAAATGGAAGACCGGCGCCGGAGCACCGTCCACATTCCACCGATCATGATGTCCTTGTGGATACACAAAGGCATGCTTTACCCTGTCATTTGCCCCTCATCGAGGCTTAACAACAAAGGAGCTTTCAAGCTGAATTAATTTGCCTGTTTTCGGCAGGGTCCGCTGACGGATAAGGCGTTTGGGGCTGAGCCGGGGACAGGAGGGGAGGGGAGGGAACAGGCCGACGACAGGCCTGACTTGCACGTCACCTGGACCGACACACAGACGATAGCCGCGAAAGGCGCGCGTTTTTGTGGCCGGCGGACATCGCCGATAGCTTAATCCGGCCCGCCTGCTCGAGGCATCTCATCGTGCATTAATTGAGACGAAGCTCAGCTATTCGGAGCTGGTAATTTGGGCGTCATGAGACTGGGAATGCCAGGCATTAGCCCATCAGGAACGGCGCTCTTGGCGCCGCGCCAGCTGGGGAGCCGAGCTCTCGAGTTATCACCCGTTACCGCTGTTACCTCCCGTTACGCCCGTTACCACCAATTAGCGCCTCAGTAATTGAAAGTCGAGGCGCGTTTTACCGGTCGATTTACCACCCGGGAGCGGCCGGGTGATCGGCCGCGTAGTTGCCACCGCGGCGACCTACAGTCGCCCCCGTCGAATAAACCTCCGCGACGAACAGGCCTCATTAGGATTTCAATAATTCTGCGATAACTCAGTTGTCCGATGAGCTGATCGGCTGGGCATGCTGGAGAGGAGCGGCTGGCGGCGGACGGGAGGCCGTGGGCTGCATCCGGGAGCCTCCGCCTTCTCCGACACAGCACCATTGCGGCACAGGCCATAGCACCAGTCTCGACATAGCACCAGTGCGGCGCCAGCGGCCTCCACGGAGCCCCGCCAGGCTAACGATGCCGGCCGGGGGCAGCGGCTGATCGTCAGCTCACTCACAGTCAGCCCCGCCATCAGCTCTTCCTCACCGAGCTGCGGTACAAACAGTTGGCCGTCGCCGCCGCCCCGACCGGTCGATTGATGCGGAGTCACGGCCGGCGCGGCGGCGGAGGCGGAGGAGGCGGAGGAGGCGGCGGAGGCGGCGGAGGCGGCCGCGGCGGGCGGGCGCGGTCGTTCCAGATTCGGCCGCCTCTGTCCGTCACGTGCAGGGCTTTTTACTCGGAATGCGGCCGTTCGGGCCCGTCTGGCCGCCCTGTCGGGTGCGCCAGAATGCGCCGCCGGAATCCCCGAGTCCCGCTCGGCCCCCGCCGGAAGTTATCCGCCGCGCCGGAGGTCTGTGTCACAGCCAATGGGACGGGCCAGAGCAGAGCAGGAGCGACCGAGATACCACAACGCCCGGTCAGAGCCGACCGCATCGACAGCTTCCACGCCGCCAGCTGTAAACCAATCACCACTCCGAATGACACCACTGCGGAAAGCAGACGTTCACAACCGGTAATCATGTCCAGCGTGCGTCAGCGAACAAGTCGTGCGGCCCGCGCTGACACTGACCGCCGCCCACATTTGATCGCAGCGGACCTCCGGAGGCCGGTGACCGGGTGGCCAGGGCGCCCGAAGTCCCGTCATCATCAGACGGCGGCCATTACCGACAGATAGGAGAGGAGAGCCGTCACGTCTCCCCGCGACCCACCGGCCGCCGGTCCAGGGAGGAAGGAGGAGCACGCCGTCCTCCGCCCCGCGGCACGGCCACCCCGCCAGCTAATTACGCCTCCTGTGCGAGGAGCTGCGGCGAGACGGGACGGCGTGTCTCACGCCGGCGGCAACAGCCCACAGCCGCGCACAAAGAGTGGGATGATGTGAGCTCAGCTGTATCGTACCCCAAGCGGCCGACCCTGCATCACGGCCTGCAACGGGCCGGTCGGTGGCGCCGCCCGGGCCATTACGAAGGTCAGCCTGGGGTCGAACCCCGGGGCAGCGGCGAGACCATCCAGAAGCATGAGGCGAGCGCTGGTGAGCGCCAGCAACCCAGGCCGAGAGGCACACGACGCAAGAGCGCGGCACACGGCGGAGAAACGAGCAGCACACACGCACGGCACCGCGCGGTCAGCGGCGGCACGCGCAGAAGGTCGAGTAAGAGCCCCGCTCCCGCTCCACGGAGAGTTGTTTGGCCTGCGTGCAGCGATTGCGGCGCTTTTTCGAGCTCGGTCAGATGCGGTAATCGATGCATGGTCGCCAGACACGCGACGCGCGCTGTTATCGAGTCGACAACCACCGCTCGGTGCGTAAAAGTTCCACTCTGCAGAGCGATTAACATAAGCAGGCTGATTTTCGTCGAGCTTAACTGTCCCGTTTGGCGGTAATCCTATTAGCTGTTGCCGTCTGTCAGGTCTCGCAGGTCTGCCAGGAACGTCGCGCTGATGGCAGGCGCGACGAGGCTCCGGCGCTGGATTACCAGAGCGGGCCTCGCGTCATGGCAGCGACACCTGCAGCGCGATGCGGCAATGGACGAGTTCGGAGGAAACCAGACCGGGGCGGAGCTCAGGGGCAACTCACGCCACCGCAATATCGCTGCACGGAGGCGGCGCTAACAGTGTACAATAGGCGACAACTGACAGCCTCACGAAGTGGCGTCACCAACGGCAGCCTACGACATCAGATACCGGCCGGCCGCGCTGGACCGAGGACACTTTCGCCGCAGCCGGCGAGACGGGACAGGTGACACCTTTCCCCATGTGCCGCGGCGAGTTAGCGAAATGCCAGCGAAACGGCAGCGAAACGACAGCGAAAACGGCAGCGAAACGGCAGCGAAACGACAGCGAAACGCCAGCAAAACGCCAGCAAAACGCCAGCAAAACGCCAGCAAAACGCCAGCGAAATACCAGCGAAACGTCAGCGAAGCGCCAGCGAAATACCAGCGAAACTCAGCACCGTTCAGTGGTGGCCACGCTGAAACACGCGGTGAGGAGCCCCATCACCAGCCGGTTGGAGCGAGAGGGAGTTTGTAGCGGGTCGGACCGGTGCCACAGCCAGCGGCGGACAGCTGGGAACACGGAGACAAGGACGAGGACGAGGCCCGCTGCATGACCGGCCCTGGTCCGCTGCGGAATGCGGCACACTGCCGGGACCCGGTCGCGGTTCGCACGATCAGCGAGGGCCGGCCGTTTGAAAGCGGCGACCACTGGTGGAGAGTCGGTCTCGGCCGGGCCTGCCACTCAGGGTCGCCTAACGGCTACTCTCCGCCAGAAAACGGGCGACTGTGGCGTGGCGGCGACGTTAACGACGCACCCGCCGGCGACGATTACCGGCCACTCGGCCGCGCGACGCCGACCGGTTGGGCTTAATAATAATAACGCTTAAAACGCCAGATGGAGATCACGACACACCGATCGGGAAGTGGAGACGACCCGTGTAGAGGAGCCACACACGAGCCACGGAAGGGTTGGAGATCTGGAGGTCCGCCTCATCCTGCAGATTTCCTGGGTTTTACCTAAGCTTCTATAATCCCTATCGGCTTCTGCGGCACGTCAGACATCTTGGCGATCAGCTATTGCATGACGAATTGCACAGCTAATAACTCGAACGTGGTTAGAGAAACCTGCTAAATGAAACGCCCACTTGTTAAAATTGATTAAAGATCAAGGCTACGGGTCTGTCCAGTGCTCTTTGTGTGCCCGATAGTAACGAGACAGAGGAAATGAGCAGGCATTCTTTACCTGCGGCAGGCAACCGATCCCAAAGTGGTACACTGCTTTGTGGCGCGGGTCAGCACGGGGTCAGACTTCTCTGCCGGAAAATCGCCTGCACTAGCACAGATTCGCCGCGACCAAATCACCGTTAATCATTCCGGAAACGGTGTCACGGCGCTGGCTCTAAGGAAAGAGTCGGGGCCGTGGGCAGCGGCTCCTCGGTTGCTCGGTTCCTGCCGGCGCCGCCGCCGAGCTGAGCACAGACCGTCCCACCGAGCCCATCACAACCCACCGTCCGGCCGCCCACCGCCTGAACCAGGCGCCGAATCTGGCCGACACGGACCGTGAGCAAACACGAGCGGCGTCATAAATACCGGGCCGAGAGCCGCCACGGCCCGGCGCGCCTCACCCCGCCACAGGCCGACCCGCCGCGCCGCCGCCGCGCACGGAGACTGCAGCCGTGCATGGCACGCTAACCGGGCTCGGGGCGGCGGCGCCGGCACTCGCAGCCTACTGCGCGCGGCGTGCACGTGCAGAATCTCTGTACACACGGGCAGGGCCGGTGCGGCGGAGCGCGACTGACTGCGGCTATCTGTTCTGAAGGACATCAGATGGCGGTGTGGCAGAGACGGACGGAGATTGGACGCCTCACGCCGCCGACTGATGGTGAATCCCTGATGATTTGCCGCCTCACCCGTCGACTGATTGTGAATTCCTGATGATTTGCCGCCTCACCCGTCGATTGGTGGTGAATTCCTGATGATTTGCCGCCTCATCCTGCCGACTGATGGTGAATTCCTGATGATTTGCCGCCTTACCCGTCGACTGATGGTGAATTCCTGATGATTTGCCGGCAGTCCGCGGCGGCGGCACGGACGCCCAACTCATTAAATAAGCAGCGCTTTAAATAGACTGGTTATCGGACATCCACCCGGTCGGCATAAGGCGGATTTTTGTCAGCACCGGCGTCGACTCCGTCTTAAGTCGCCGGTCGTGTTCGCCTGCCCGTTGCGAGTCGTTTGGGAGTCGTGACCGAGTCCGATCGTTACTGCCTATCAGCGATACATGTGCCAAGCTTATCAGCGAGACTTAGTCTGATCCGCTACAAGGTCGGACCGAGCATCTTGAGGAAATAGGAAAAGCAGGCCCGCGTAATGCATATGAGATACAAAAGCGGAACATTTTAAATTCCGAGCTCCGCATCACGCCTGGCGGACAAAGACTCCGAATCCATCAGGACATAACCAGTTTTAACATTAGCACACAATCCAGCCGGGATGTAAAAATCACGGGAAGCGTGACCGGTCGGCAGGCGGCGCGAGCGAGCCATTCCTAACCGGACATTGCAATACCTACGGCTCATCAAAAATATATCTGGCATTTCGGCTTTCCAGCCACGTGATGAAAACTTCGCAGGTGCCCAGCACGGACCTCCGCAATCAATAGCGAGTACCCGTCTGAATGTTGATGTCCGCACCTCGCGTGAGTGCGCAATGAACATCAACAGACCGGTCAGCACATCCTGCGCACGCCAGCGGCCGATCCGCTCCGATGTACCGGCGGCGGTTATTTCTCATGACGCCGATGCAGGCAGCAGAGCGGCGCTCTCAGCTGCAGAGATCTAACGGTGCTCGCAGCCTCTCACGTCTCACGCTCCCAGGCTACTGGCGTATCAGCTCGCAGAATCACGTCTTGTGGCAGCCCAAGCCACCAGCTCTCCAACGGCCAGCGGCCTAACTTAAAATCGCCGAGCGTCTTAGGCTAAGCACCCAAGGACATTGTTCCCAAACTAAGCCTCCCCACCCACCCTGTTTCCCGAACATCCAAATCGGCCGAGTGTTTCAAATGTCAAGCAGCGTTAAAGAGAAAACGTCTTTCCCGACATCTCACACCTTGGATAGCCTGTCCACACCTGGGGTGCCGCTAAGCTATCAGAGGGACCACTCACCGGGCACTGAGTCGTCTCACCGCCGGAAGAGTAAACATCCGACGGTTGCAGCTCCTCGGGCGGGCAGCGTGGCACTCCCCGCCCCGGCCAGGCAGCTAATAGGGGGAGCACTGGAAGCGCGGCACTCCCCGCGCCGGCCAGTCAGCCAACTAGGTGCATTGCAATACAAAACACCCCCAGCATACAAATGCTGGTGTATTTGAGGTGTTAAATAGGTGCAATAGCGGTGATTAATAGGTGTATATTGGGTGTTAATTATCTTGACGTTTAGAAAGGGTGTAAAATATTCTTTCAGTGTATAGGAAGCACTGGCAGCGCGACACTCCCCGCCCCGGCCAGGCAGCTACGCGGGGAATCACTAGGAGCGTGACACTCCCCGCGCCGGCGAGGTCACGTATTAGCACCGAGCCGCGCCGGATCCCGTGCCAGTGCAGCAGACGTCTCTCCAGCGAGAGTCCGGAGCGAGTCCGTGGCTCATCCGGAGTTCGTCCGGCGCGACGGGGCGCGCTCGTATCCGACCGGAACTTCGACGCGGCGCCCACGTGTCCCGCGCGAGAGGGAAACGCCTCGACGCCAGGTGCCGTTACGCTGGCCGTGAAATTAGGTGTGCTTGTCGACTTTTCCTGGAGCCGGCCGGCTTGGGACGTAATCGGCTCTGTCGTGCACCGATCTCGGCGAGCTCGTTACTGCGGCACGCCACGCGGTGGCACAGATGTTCCGCGGACTGCTGCGCGCTCTCCTTGAAACGTAGTCGCAGCCCGGAATGCAGCCTTGGTGTGTCAAACAAAGCGATGTAACGGTTCCGGGTGGCTCCGATTCAAACACAGTCCCTATATCGTGGATTGGTCGGCTGGGCGGCGCCCCCGGCAGCTGTCATAAAGCGCGGAGGTCGCGGCGGGCAGTGGTGTCACTGCGTCTGTCAGCCGCGTCGGCGCCACGCGGCTCGGCTGGCCTTCAGCGCGGCCGGAGAGCGGTGACCAGCGCGGCCGGAGAGCGGTGACCAGCGCGGCCGGAGAGCGGTGGCCAGCGCTGGCCTGAGCCGTGACCAGCGCTGGCCTGAGCGGTGACCAGCGCTGGCTGGCCTGGCCCCGATCTGCATCTCCGATCGAATGCTCCAGTCATCACCTGCAGCTCGGCGCTCTGCAGCCGGTCATCAGCCCCGGGGCCGCGGCCGACGAGCCGACAAACACACCGGACACACCACACATCGGCCTGAACCCAGCTCGCCACAATCAGGTCCGATCTGCCGGTCAGGCCGGCCGGACCAGGGCCATCACCGGCAGCTTCGACCTTTGGCAGCCCGCCAGCCCACTCTGCCGCTCCATTGATGACGCGAGCGGCGCAGTGATGAGCGCGATGACCTGCCGCACCTGGTGCCCTCCGACCACAGCCTGAGCTTCAGCCGGCCAGTGGACACCCCCCGCCGGCAGGCCTGACCGGACACGGCCGGACACGGCCGCCCGCTGCCGCCCGCTGCGGCCCGCCTTGTCCACCCTGGACAGCACGCCAGACGTCTAAATGCTGCCGGCGCGGGACTGAGAGAGCGATTAATTCCTCTGGGAGTAACGGTGCGGCTGTGGCGGCGGCTGCTGTCTCGCTGAACTGAGCTGCATGCAGTGCAACAGACGCCCGGTAACAGGCGCGGCCGGCAGCAGACGGCGGCCGCCGGCGCCGGCACGGCTCTAACACCGGCCAGACGAGTCGACTGTCTGGAGGGCAGACTGGCTGGCGGGCTGACGGGCAGACTGGCTGACGGGCAGACTGGCTGGCGGGCTGACGGACAGACTGGCTGACGGGCAGACTGGCTGACGGGCAGATTGTCTGGCGGACTGACGGGCAGACTGGCTGGCGAGCTGTGGGCAGACTGGCTCGCGGGCCGACAGGCAAACTGGCTGACGGGCAGACTAGCTGACGGGCTGAGGACCAGACTGGCTGCCGGGCAGACTGGCTGGCAGGCTGACGAGCAACTGTTTGGCGGACTGATGGGCGCCTGAAGATGCCTCTATGTATGGTATGGCACCGAGGTGCCGGGCTCCGCTCCTGATGTCGGACGGTGAGCTGAGGTATCATTCATAACCGACCGATCGCCGCGCTCGGCATGGCGCTGATGGAACGCTGACCAAGTACAGCAGCGGGGAGGCCGCTCCCAGGTCACCGGCGGACAACCCAGGTCGGTCGGCTACCCCGGCAAGAGCCCAGCCCTACCAAGGGCAGTGCCGTGAATGCCGTAGATGCCGTACATGCATATGTCTCGGGTTCAGCAGGACTGGGCCCAGGTCAGCCGAGAGGCGAGAGACCGCTCCCGCCGCCGGGCGCCGGCCACCTCTCGTAATCTCAGCTCAGTCCGACTGCTCGCCTCGAGCTGTCCCGGAACTCCCGGAAACCCCGGCCCTCCGGCTCTGCCAGTCTTCTCAGGGCGGTCTGCTCGTCTCGTCTAGCCCCGATCGTGAGCATCCCGGTCGGGCTAGACCGTTCTCCCAGCTTCCCGGTATGTCTGAACGGACGGCTCATCACTCATCAGCACATACAGTCCTCTGTTCTCGGATACGGCCGTGGAGAAACCGTGTCAGCATATCCACCAGCCGGCGAGGACCAGCCGCCCCACACGGCTCCTTTTACAACCCTCCGAATCGTAAACAAACAAACAAAAAACAGCGGCGAAAGTGGAAGCTACGCTACAGTAAAACTCGATCACATTACTCCTGACATCATTCCTCGTCCATGCTGCCATCGATTCGAGAGCGTCTCAGCAGTCCACTGGGGAATCTACCGAGACACAGCAAATGATCTGCGGGCTGCTCTGAAACGCGGCCGCCTCCGCGTGACACAGCAGATGACACACAGGATGGGAGGCACGGCCGACGACAGGGGCGACAATCGCGGCGCGGCGGCGACAAACGCGGCGCGGCGGCGGCGCGGCGGCGGGGTCGTTCGTTGACCCGCGGCGTCGCCCGGCCATTCAGACAGCTCCCAGCCGCACCTGGCCGCCCTCCGAGACACGGCGGCCGCCGTATAAACCTTCCGAGTGCCGCTCATTTGCAAACCCGCCACCACCGCCGCCTGCAGGCGGCCACAGGCGGACGCCGCGCGGCCGAGGCTGCCCCGGCAGGTCAGCGGGTGCGGCCGGTTCGACGCTGAGCCGGCCGTGCAGCTGCAGCCATATATCGCCGGCTCGGGTGCCGCCCGGCCGGCTGCCCGGTCTGTCTGGCCCACATGACTTACGCTGCCATGTTCCAGACGCGGTTCTGCGGTGTCTGTGGCCGGCTCAGCCCCCGACGCCGCTGCTGCCGCCGCTGCGGGACGGCCCGGTCACGTCTCCGCTCTTAGTGCCGCTCCACATCTCCTGACAATGGTACCAATCGCGGCTTACCGCCGACCCGGCTAATTACGCTCCTCAGATCAGCGGCGGCCGACCGGCACGACTCTCTAAGAGGCTTACCGACACCCGCCGGATGATCAGGTCGGCTGATAACACGGCCAGCGCACCAGCATCGCACTTCGCACGTCGACGCTCGCATTACCGCATCGCTTCTGCGGACGTGCTGCGTGCCGTATTCCTCTCTTCCTCCATCAGCACATCACTGGTAAACGCAACCGCTCTGTGATAATCACCGGGCCAAAAATAGCTCAATGGCGGCAGCGTCAGCAGGGTGTATTTGTCGTCGCCGCATGCCGGCGTCCGCTGGCGGTCGCTAACGCTGACTGACGCCTCGCTATGTTACCCGCTTTCGCCCAGTGACCCCCGGCACCTCCCACCTTCCATTGATCAAACCACCACCGCCTGCCTCCGGACCACTGACGCTGCTGCCGACTTGGCAGAGCCGGCTCGGCGACCCCGCTGACTCGGCGTGGCTCCTCACGTCCACGGCGCGGCTCCTCACGTCCTCGGCGCGGCTCCTCACGTCCAGGGAGCGCGGCCCGACCCGACCCGGGCCCGGCGAGCGTTGACCGGCGGCCGCGCGCTGCTGCCGGCGAGCTGATGGCGGCGGAGAGGGC
>JARBER010046984.1:0-12124 GCA_030265075.1 Balanus glandula | reverse complement strand
TGCGCCTCCAACCGAAAACCGGTCCTGGCTGAGCCAGTGAACACCCACGGACGTTTTTACAATTCTCCACCCATGAGCATTCATCATTCAATCCAGGGTTAGGTCCTGAATTTAGTCATGGTAATATTAGCTGTATCACGTTTATGACCTATCGCCTTGGTAATTTCCGAAGGTCACGCTACCGACCTATTTGTGGTGGCCCCCAAAAAACACAATGGATTGAGAAATGTCAACAGTGCTTACATTTAAGTGACTATCCCATCTTATTATGTTTGAGTTGAGATAGCCATTTTGCGTGCTGGGCTCTGGAAATAGGCATGACATATGTTAAAACAACCACAATGGTCTAATAAAAAAGATATTCTAGTTTGATTTTTACATCTGTCATCTGTCAATAAGCCTCTTGGGTATTAGTCTTAAGGGCTTAGTTACTGATGACGTCGACACTCGTGACTCCCTCACAAGTCCTGCAAATAGCATGGTTCATATGATAATAGTCGATTTCTTTTAAAGCAAAACCTTGAAAATTATTGCGTGCCTCGTTTCTAGATAGGCGGCAGCGTGTTTCAACCCAGTGCAATAGATTGTCTTTTATGCGTCAGAATTGTCAAGGTACACCAAGATACTGCCATAATTTGGCAACATTATTATCCAACATTCCTGTGTATGACGTCAGCCCCAATATTACAACTTGACTTTTTATAAAATTGAGCGCTGTTAGCGAATAGTAAATGTGATATTCGTGCTCAGCAGCATTAACTCCAGGGCAATAGAATACTGGGTAAGCCGTAAGCCAAAGTTTTGCAAAATATCACTAGATCCAGAGAATATGGCAGTTTCATGTGTTTTTCCTTTTACCGGCTTCTTGAAACACGGCTTTTTAACATTAAACCCTATGGGCGGCTCGGAAATGCACGCCGTGCTACCATATGAACTTTGGACCGCCACGCATTTACTCCATATTTTGACATACCTTTCACATACATTTGACAACTTTGAGAAAGGTGGGACAGTCCCTTTAATAAATTGTCAATGAAATATCGACATATTTATTTTTGCACGTAGTTGCGTGAACTTAATGACATTGACCCCGCAACCACGCGGCTGGGTGACTTCGTTGACCTTGTGTGTCCCTAGGTAGGGATACCTCTTTTGTTAATTTGACTTCATATAGGTCAATTTATTGCCTAACAACGCGACAAATAAATGACCGCATATTGCATGTGTTTTCCAATTATCCTAAAGGGGAAGGGTAACGGGCAGATATTTGCAAACCATGACACCAATTTGGGCGGAATTGTCAGCATTCGATCCAGCGTAGTCTAGAATGGTGTCATTTAAAGTTCTACCCCCCTTGGTAGCAAACCTAAGTGCACCAAATTGGATAAAAAGTTGCGGACGAAATAATGATGTGAAGTCAAAACATTTTCAAGCGATTTAGGAGAGGATCCTCACCATTTGATCCGGTATGGTCAAAAATTGTGCAGTTATAAGTCTTATCCACTTCAGTCTAATCTACGCAGCCACCTATAACCGCCTATACGGAGATTCTGGAGGTTCCGTACCGTTTCAGACGGGCGCCTCGGAGCCTGTACTTTTTACAATCGTCACCGCTAACAGGACGAGCACTCCTAGGAATTAGCCACTGGAAATAAATAACGCATTAGTAACAGAAAAGGCGCCACTAAAGCCAAATGCCTTCTACATGAGGACGCTCTTCGGTCCGTAACTTCGCCATTGCAGCCATTAACGGCGCCCCTGCGACCAGCGACGGCGCCCTACGGTTAGTGACAGCGCCCCTGCGGTCAGTGGCGGCGGCGCCCCTGCGGTCAGTAACGGCGGCGCCCCTGCGGTCAGTAACGGCGCCCTAGCGACCAGTAGTGGCGCCCTTGCAGTCAATGAATATTGAATTAATAATTTGGGGAGCGATATGGCGCAGGGACAGGGTTCCTGTCTTCTTTGTCGGTGACCCGGAGTAAAATCCCTGGGCTGGCCTCTGAAGTAGTCGACCAGCCCCATACCCCTCGGAACAGGGAGAGAGTTCCAATTAGCACCTTGGTCCCTCCCAAGAGGATATGGTGCTTGGTCCACAAACTATGTTACTATTGAAATAAGGACTTCCAAAATAGTGTCTGAGGCAAAATCTGTAGTCTTTCATATCCAGGGATAGTTTTTTTAGGGAAGGGGCAACATGACTCTCTTGCTCCCTTTCTGAAAATATGGCTGCGCCTATGCAACTACTTACTAAAATGTTAAATGACAATACAATCTTAAAATGTTAATTTGTGGCATTGTGTTTTTTACAATGGCGCTCCATTGACAAAAATTGCGACGATGGCACCTCCACTTCCAATTTTTCGTGCCACTTCTTTGGACGTGGTTACGCCCCTGAATGTAAGTGTGCCGCATTTGACCAAAGCCAAAGAACTGATGGATTAGGTTTTATTCGGTGCACTTGAATTAGATCAAGGTTAATACAGTTAATAACGGCACTGTTTTAGCCCAAGCCAAAAAAAACGGCGAAGACTCTGCTTCAACCGGTCACACAGGTTCGGAGCGTGACTTAGTGCCGAGGCGTGGCGCCGGCGGGCCGGCCGCGCCCCACATCCGCAGCCGCACCGAGCCGACATACCGCCAACTTCAACAGGCTCTCAACAGTGCCGGCACAGGCAGACGCAGCTGAAAATTGCAGAACATGAAGATAAATGATTAATCAATATTTTGGCAATGGTCTTATATCGAGCTCTAGCGATCTATTTTATGTAGCTCTCTGTCATCAAAAACATACTCTGCAAAAATTGGAAATTGTCTAGAAAAATTGCCATATTTAATTAAGTTTACCCACTAGGGAGAAATAAGAGCCAGCGTGACGGCGCAGTATTTGGCAACACAAATTTTGAATATCGTAATATATGCTTAACGAATGGATCGGCGTCCCTTTCCCTTCACTTTACAGTCCCCACTTAAACCTCTCAAATTTATATTATACGCATATTGACGACAAATTAGATGCATTTCACCAAACAATAAGAATAGCTGAATCCGAAGAATAACTGATTTTTGCTATATGTGTTAAGCTTATGACGTCATCCTTCGGTAAAGTTCGTGTTTTTAACACGCGATCGAACATAGTAAAGGCAAATCTGCTCCCAGCGTGACGTCACGATAAACGGATTCTGGTTTTGGTGGAAGGGGATATTCGTTGGAAACTGCTAGACATCGGTCTAGCAGTTTCCAACGAATACCAGTCAAAACCCAAATGAAACGTTAACAACTATATACAGTGTAAGATAAAAATGTTCGGCATACAATTTGATACTAAGATTGTATCCTTTTGCTGTTTCTTTTCACCCGTAAGTAGACGGTGGATGTTGATTACGACTGTTGCATCTGACCGACAAATACCCGTCCGTTTCCCTTGAAGTCAGTCAGCCCTTTACGGCCAATTAAAACACATAACCAATTTTCTTATATGACATTTTATATGATGCCTGAACAATTGTGAACTTAAACCAGCAGCGAAATGTTTTAAAAATAGTTAATTTAGTGATTTTTGGCCAGTTTTGACCTGGAGATAAAGCACTGTGCGCCGGCGGCGGCACTGGGTGCGCCACCACCACCAGCAGCAGCAGCCAGCGGCGATCAGAGGGGGGTCGGACGGCGAAACCCGGCAGCAGCGTGTCCGCCATGCTGGCCGGGACGGGGGCGGGCCCGGACGGCCGAGAGGCGGAGTCGCCGTGGCGCCCCGGGAAGCGGTCTCTCCGGACGGCGCCGCCGGCTCCAGGTCAGCGGGGCAGCAGTCACGGGGCCAGCTTAGAGCAGCGCTCAGTGCAGCTCGGCATCTCCGGCTGAGCGCAGCGTGCCACCGCCACCCGCAGGCGAGGCTGCACCGAGCCAGGGCTGAGTCGGCATCGAGTCGGCGCTGACCGCCACCGTCTCTGGGACGGAGAAACACGCGGCCGAGACTGACGGCAGGGCCGAGTCGGAGTCTGAGTCTGAGTCTGAGACGAGGCGCGACTCAGAATAGTGCAGGCCGACTGAGCGCCGAGCACCAGTCTGAGACGTGTCTCGGGCTGCTGAGTCGGCCGACCAGCCGCTGCCTCAGCGGTACCGGCCGGCCCCGTGTGTCTGTAGCGGTGCCGTGACCAGCCTGTGGCGGTGTCGACAGCGTGCCCTGACCTCTGCCAGCCCCTGCCACCTGCCGTCGGTCAGCCCACACAGGCCGCCGCCGCAAGACCCAGCATGGAGCTACGCCTGCTGCCACCACTCATCGCGGTAAGTGCTACAGCGACCGGCTGGCAGTTCACCCAGCAGTCACTATCACCTGGCCAGTTCACCCAGCAGTCACCATCACCTGGTCAGTTCACCCAGCAGACACCATCACCTCGTCAGTTCACCCAGCAGACACCATCACCTGGCCAGTTCACCCAGCAGACACCATCACCTGGCCAGTTTACCCAGCAGACACCATCAGCAGTCTTGTGACGGGTTTCCTGCTAGGCATTTAGCGCACATGCTTCAGATGTTGGCACGTTCAGAAAATGGATTAAGTCATCTTGACGAGATAACAATGCGAGACTCCTCGCCCGTTTGACATACAGAACTCGCCAGCATGTAAAGTTAGCACATTGCGACGCGCATTAACGCATAGCGATGCTTCACTATCGCAGTAGTATGTAATACCAGCTGTCGGGTCTTACCCAGGCCAATAGAACTGTGGGTTGAACTCCAATGTTTGATTGATATATGCAGTAATATATAAGAAAGATACTAGAACAGCTACGAAGCATGTCAAAAACTAATGTCACCAAACAAACACAGTATAATATACCAGATACCACCCAGATATGATGTACCCTATACGGGTAACATGGGATTAATTGACTTACATGGGAATTACCTAACATGGGATCGATTGAATAAATATAAGCCGAATTTTGAAAGGATGAGCAATGAACATATTTCGTGATATAAATAGGACAGAGGGACCACATTGTGCGATACGCAACTTCGGTGTGGGCCGTCTCGGTGACCTGATTGCGAGTTCTCCAATCCGTTCCTCATAGCTCTACCTCAACCAGACATGACCCATGCCCCCGAGCGTTTTCACCATTGAATGCGGATTGTGGCTACGGGAAATTCGCTATAGACGTAAGCGCATTGGAACATATCGCACATTACTGACATCCTCACACTCAGGATTGTTCGTTGATGAAAGCATCAAAACACCGTGAAACTCACCCAAAACCAAGATGGATTCTGGATCCAGGAATGAGTAGGATCCATAGGATCTTTGTCTATTTTCAAGGAGTTTTGATACTTTGATGAACTGAAAAGGTGTACATGTCAAGAAGTAGGTGAGGAACAATACAAGGCATCACACATTAGTATCGATCATTGTCAGGATCCGAATTTAAGATTTAGGACCATTGGGATCCTGGCACATGTCTGACCTCAACCTCTACTTCTAGTCCTGTATCCCAATCCCGTATCCGTCCCGTATCCCGGTCCCGTATCCCGGTCCCGTATCCCGGTCCCGTATCCCGGTCCTTGTTTCTTGCTGCTTTCAAACAATTTGCACTGGCCAGATGCTTGTTTCTGTTCGAAACATTATCGCGCGGAGCAGGGGTTAGATTTTACTCTTCCCTGCCGGATTTTTATTATAACTTTAAAAACATGGTGGTTATCAACGTGAAACTATCGGTTGTTTATGCAACATTTTTTTTTTATTATATTGAATTTGGAAGGGCAGTGTGGGACATAATGACGATCTAGTGCTGTCATTTCGTGACATTTTGGGTGGTAAAAAAGGTAAATAGTGATTGATAGAAAATAGAAATGTAAAGCAAATTGCAAACAAAACGCAAACAAAAATTGCTGGTATTGAAGCATTAGCAAAAGAGTTCGCCACGGGCCGAGTCTGCCCATGGGCATGCCCCTATCCATTCCCATGGGTCGGGGCCCAGTCTCAACATTAAGGAAATACTCGGCCCCTGGCCGGGCCTGGACTGAGAGATGTGCAAGTGCACTTTTTCAGCAACACACTGTTGCTGTTATATGGCTTTTTGTTAGTATAGCTGGCGCATAGCTTCACATTATCATTTGCAAGTAGCTAAATATGACAACATAACGAGTACAAATGTGGTGGAAATAATTAAATGGTTAATCTTAGCGGGCCAGCCTTGGTCTGGGCTTACAATTTATTAATTTGAACGGGCATGGTCCGGGCCTGGGTTCGGTTATCAATAAGTCCATGAGGGGCACGGCCCGGGCAGGAGGTTGGTGGGACTATGATTAGCGAACTATGATTATCAACATTTTAAGTAAATGGATTTGCATGTCATGGTAGGTACCGTATCCCGGTATGTATGTTTTATTTAGCGCGGTGCAAAATACGGTTTGTCAAATAGTTTTTTTTCGGATTTGCATATACTGACTTTGCACTCCCTAAGTAAACGTTAATTTAAGTTTACCTAAAAAGTTTACCGAGCTCCGGTACCAAGAAATCGTTTACCAAGCTTAGCTAAGTAACAACGTTATTTAATACTACTTTTTAAGCATTCATTGACCAGGTGTAGGCAAACCAGTGTCAACTGCCACCGCTCCATTTCTAAGACAAGGCTGGTGTCTTAACTGATGCGTTGTTTATTTAAATTAATTAATTTCCAAATTTCACCACATCTGACACTGACACTTCACGTAAGGCAGGCACGTAGGAGAGGACAATGCCTAAGTTAAGCGATACTTTCCAGTTTCCATCACCTTTTTCAGCGGATAATGGGAAGGACTAATTTCAATCGTCACCCTTGTGGAGTGTGGAAAAGGAGTTTTGTTGCCCCTGCCGCCCTCCGCTGGATGCTGAAGTATCGGGAGTGTCGGCTTGGGCAGGTGCGAGGCCAGCCCACTGCCGGTCTGATCCAACAATGAAGATTATCCACGCCACATAAGTGTGAGGGAGGGTGGATCCAGAGAATCAGGAGAGTGCCTACAGAGATGTGTCAGGTGGACGTCTCCAAAGATGTCAGGAGGGTGCCTCCAGAGCTGTTTCGGGCATGGCGCCTCCAAGGTGTTGCGCGAGTCGCGACGACGCCTCCAGAGATGGTCGGACGGCGCCATCTCTGAGCCACACGCCTCCAGAGGTGTGTCGGGACTGCGCCTCCACAGGATTGTCAAGGGGACGCCCACAGAGATCTGCAAGGAGTACGCCTCTAAAGGTGTGTCGGGACGGCGCCTCTAAAAGTGTGTCGGGACGGTGCATCCAGAGGTGTGCGTCGGAAAGGCGGCAGGCGCCTCAAGAAATAGGTTGGCTAGGCGCCTCCAAAGACGTGTCGGCAGGGCGTCTCTATAGAGGTGTCAGTAGGATGTTTTGAAAACGTGATGCAGTTGGATGAGGATGGCGGTTTTGGTTTATGGTCACACGTCACACGGCGCCCATCATGTTGCAGTTGCAGTTGGAGGTCGCCCTTGAAAACATACAAAAATGCACATTTGAAAGCCTCCAAAGGAATACATGGAAGGGCAGCTTCAAGAGTGATCTGAGGGTTCCTTTGGGCTAAGTATGAAGGCGTTTTCTTGGGTGGCTCCCTCCCAACCAATGATAAAGTCTCATTAATTCCACAGTATAATCGACGTCAAACAGGAAACTGAATCAAAATTGTCTTTAGTATGCAATCAGTGTCTACAAAAAAAATGGACGTCATGAGTTGCCGCCGCTGCCAAATATTCGGCTATGTGAACAATATATTTTGTTTTCGGTACTTTTTTTTCTCTCGCAAAATATATTTGTTTAGGTGACATGTTATAAATGCATTTTTTTCTAGCCGAATCGCTTTTTACCTAGTACCTATGAGTTTATTTCCTTAGGAGGAACCATGGCCCTGTGGCCCTCCAGTTGATAACGTCACTGACCTAACTTCTAAATTCAACATCAATCAGTTGCATTCTTGAAATATAAATATCATGGACATAGACATAGACATTTATTAGAATCTTCCACAATAAGATCGTGGCTTTTACGATCCCTCGTCATAAGTCAGGATAGCAAGGTAAACACACAGCACATGCACACACAGCATACAGTATAGCAGAAGTAAGGTCAACGGGAACCATCTCAAATGCGCCACAAAAAAATGGGCGCTGGCTCGTTCCGCCGCGCACGACACTGCATGGCAGGGGCCGCCGGGCACCGGGCGCTGCTTCTCGGGCGCCGCTGCAGAGGCGCCAGAGGAGGGCAAGCCGGCTGGGTGCGTACCGACCAGTGCGGCTGCTGATTGGCCCGTCTCTGCTGGGACGCGACCTGTGCCGAGCGCGGTCAAGGTCACACGTCTGGGCTTGCTTGCTGTGCTGGCCCTGCGTCTGGGCTTGCTTGCTTGCTGGTCGAGTGAAGAGCGACGTGAAGCTGCACCAATAATGGCCAGCTGCGTGGATAATGTGATGCGAGATAGCACATGTTTTGTTTTAATTCACTTCACAAATTTCACATGTTCCTGCCAAATCGACGCTGCCCCACTGAGCCACTTCGCAGTACAATGCAGTATATTGTCGGGCAGATCAGGTTCTCACCAGCGAGTGTAGAAGTCTTCGACTTTCTGGTAGCACAGCGTTGAGATCACTTGCGTAGAGCTCACTTAAGCCATGCACGGCTCACACACACGGTACCGATCATACTTGGCACCAGGAGATGACGGCAGGAAGGGCGGGACGGAGAGCGCCGGCGCTGCAGCCACTCGTGGGCGCGGCGCGCAGGCAACTGATTACTGATTCATCACTAAATGCACACATCACAAGACAACGCTTCGAAACAATATCATTAATCATGTGAAAGTTATATCGACAACCTCCGTGTGGTGGCTTGTCCTCTGTACGGCGCCTAATCGCCTAACGGCAGAACTTAACATGGGAGTCTGTGGGGAACGCGCTGAACGCTGTATCGGCAAGATTAGGCGTGAATCAGCTGACTTCTCATAGGCTCTTATGTTAAATTATGCCGTTAGGTGATTTGGCGAGCTGCAGTGGACGGCCATCATTACACAAAAACAAAACAGTAAGCACATACTATAAATAAAACAATCAGTTCTTATTTAGCTGCTGCCCTCCGGTGTGTGTCAATCAAGCCTATCCATCTGTGTTCCCGCACCCTCCTGTACGCCACCCAACCCTTCAATGTTTTTGCCCACCCTCTCGGCGATTTGCTGGATGTGCTGGGCGTCAGTGTCGCGCGACCCTCACTTTCCCTCTTTTTCTCCGCTACAGATTCCTGAGCGATGAACATCTTATAAATTTTGAAGATTGTCCTTCAGTCAGATGTTTCTCCGAACTTATCCCGCGCCCCTCTGGGGGAGGGGGCAGCATTTCCACTCCTCCTAAATTTTATCCAGAACTCCAAAACGATTAACTCCAGAACTCCGTATCGACGTAAAATGAAACACGTTATAAAACATCAATTCTGCGTCTTTACAGAACACTTATTGAAATTAATTTTAAACTTTTGGAGATAAAGACATTTTGATGAAGTCATATCATGCCATGTTTTAAGGAAACACGATAAATGTTTGAGAATTTATATAAATTTAAGTTGTTAAGCAAAACTCCAAAAAGGTGAAAAGAAGGGAAGTTATATTTTCTACAAAATGGTTATTCATATTTGTATCTTTAAGTTTTTTGCCGCAAAAATGCAAAAAAAAATCCCAATATTGTTTTGTGCAACTAATCTTTTTCTCAATATTTGCAAAGAATATATGTATTGCAGATAAGTATGGACAATACTGTACCAAATTTCAGACCAATACCTTTATATTTGCCTGATTTATGGCTCCCTGGTGTTAGTAGCTAATTCATGACATCATTTTTCAAATTGCTTTTTTACCAGATATATACAAATTAATGTTACTGCTGTGTTTCTGAGACAAAATAGGCCAGAAAATAATTGCTTCTTATTTCGAATAATTAATTTCGAAAGTTGATCTTATATGACCTGACATTGACCTTTTATGGGGTCAGGTCGTGAAAATCACTGCAGCTGTCTAAGTTTACAAATAAACAACCAATATAACATGTGTTACATGGTTTTCGTAAACCTCTTGCCCACAGTGGCCTTGTTTTACCGGACCTTGACTTTGATATTTGCTTATAGTTTCCCTTCTGTTTAATCCAGAAGATGCACTTTACCTTTGAGACCACTTAGTGCGATATTATTCCCAATATAGCGCTTTGGACGGAACTTTAAGCCCAACAATTAAAATATCTAAATTTTTACGGTTGACTTGACCGGGACTTGACAGGCGACCTTTTGTGGAAATGTCAAGTAAGCTATAAACGTGGCTCACTGAGAGCTTCCGATTGCCGCCTTTTGCGTCGCGCTGCGGTTATTGGCTCGGGAGATAGCTAGTGGCAATATACATACCTGCCACTCAAACCCGAACGAGGCGCGTTCGGCTGGAGACCCCGGAGGGGCGCACGTTAAACAATCGCAATATGACGTGCTTCAATCGGATATTCAAAACTGAATGATGAAATTGCATTGCTTAGATGTTTTCTCTCTGACCTATTGAATACTAATGACCTATACGAATGACAGCTTAACTCATATTTAATAAATTTCCATGAACTGTGCCTTCACGTGAAGAAGAACATATGTACTTGCAGTAATTACTTTATAATATACCTTAATTTTTAAGTAATCACTTTATTTTGGGCCTTTCTGTATTCAAAAACCATTTCTGAGGTTATTCTCAAAAACCTCGGTAAGTTTTTCGTTAGCGGCAGAACAATACACCATGCAAAAGAATAACATAACGTGATTCCGTCACCAAACGGATCGGACTGTTGGCAGATTAGCATTTCGCTGAGCGTTAGTGAGATATTTTCGTTGATTTCAAATTCAATTATAATCCCCATTGGAATATATGCTTGGCACATGATACGTACTGTAGAATATTGAATAATGTTTCCAGATGCCTCAATGACAAAACCAATAATGGCGAACTGCACCATATTTTTTACAATATTTTATGTTTATAAAATACCATGTTAGCATGTTTATAGTAATAGCATGCATGCCAAACCATTGATAGTTGATGCAATAGCAAGTAAATTTATTATATTGTTAGAACTCCGAACTGCGGCGGTGGATTTCATTGTATGGGAGCGGGGGGTGATGTCTTGTGGCGCCTGGAGCTCCAGGGCCCCTCTTATGTACAGAGGACCCCTTACCTCCGTATGCCCGTGAGCTCTGTATACACATACGCGTTTATAATAAGCTATATCTGACTAAGGTCTTTTCAGTCTGAAGGGTTTCCGAAGGCTCTTCAGGCTGGCTAGTGACACTTCGGAGCCATCGGCCATTTTTCAGTAAACTGAAATGAGCTTCCTGGAGAACTAACCTTCTCCCGTTACAAATTTACGGGTAGGGAGGGGGCAAAATCATATGTTGTCTTGAATGGGGAAGCCGCTCCTCCTATGCCACTCTTTTTTTTACACCCCTGAAATCGAATGATCTGAAAAAATCAAGTTATTTCGAGTTATTTTTGCAACAACACGATGGCATTGGTGCAGCTGCACGATACATGTAAGAAGACACGATACCCGGTGCGTATACAGTGTCCGGTGTGGGACCCGTGCAACAGCAGTTCAGTTCAGTTCAGACAGCGCAGGCTGAAAACAAAGTTCTCTATGTCTGGACTCAGACCCAGCGTAGGCTCAGTGGCTCAGGATTTTGCGGCTCTAATTCACAGCGCTATAATGGACTGCGATAAGGTCACTTTGAGTGCGGCTGTTTCCTTCTGACTACAATTCAGATCGCTTTCGTGCCTTGAGCCCGGCACGAAATGGCCTTAAACCTCTCATCGGGTCAATTTAAAGGCGGCGCGATAATGAAATAATCTTCTTAAATGGTAGTTAATATGTTTGAATGACAGTCATTCATCTTGAGTGCCTTTCTTCGAGATGACTGTGAAGCAGGAGACTCACTAGCAAAAAAAAAAAAAATCACGGAGCACCAAATGGCATGCCTGAGATGCTGGTGCAGTGCGGTAAAGGGACATTGCCACTAGAGATGCAAATTTCAGGACCACGGAGCCGGCACCGGCTCCAAACTCAGGCCCGGCGGGCCTGATGCTGTGTCTGA
>JARBER010046873.1:0-12129 GCA_030265075.1 Balanus glandula | reverse complement strand
GATCCCCTCAGATTCTGGTCAAAAGATGACCATGGGGTATTTGAGAGCTCTGGATTCATCTGGGCTGGTTTCAGGTCGCTGAGAGCAACGACCACTGAGTTATAGCCGGCGGCGTTTTCAATAGGGCCCGTGGCTTATGTATGTTAGGTGGCTTATATCTCATAGATACTTGATATAAAATGCGTAAACCCGCATATTTTTGAACTCGTGATGATCAAAGGAATAATTTGGTCAAATTAGAATTTGAAAATTTTGAAATTTGACCTGATGACCTCGTGACCTAGGACGATATCATTGAATTACAATACGACGCCATTTAAAACATTGTAATTTTCTTTGCTACAATTTACTTCTTGGTAATTGCATTGATCTCCAAAAAAAAATTGGAGATGTAACCTTTTATAATAACCACTTTTTATTTTAACTCTCGGCTAATAAGGGTTCTTAACAGACCCCCTGTCCCTGAGGTTGTTCTTTAATAACATCATACAAATTTAGTCCATCTTTCCTAAATTTGTAGTTCATGATTTGGAAGCAATTACGTGTGTTTTACCAAAATTTCATGGAAATTGGTCCAGGTGTTTAGGAAGAAATAATGTTTTAGTGACGTCAAGCCACACCATTTTTGTTTCGTAAGAGCAAAAATTGTAGAAATGGCTCTTTGAAGCAAATTGAAATGGAAGATTTCACAAGAACAGAAAATGCATTTTCTACAGCATGCTAATATTTGGTTTTCAAATTTTAAGTTTCAACCCCTAAAGATAAAAAATAAATGTTTTTCTAAAACGTTTTTTGTTTGCAAGGTACTCACATTAACCGAATGAATTTGCAAGAACTATGCACAAAAAATAAAACCAAGTTTTAAAGTAATAACTTTATTTTTGACTGAATTATACCACAGAGTCAAAAACAAGTGACTGAGAACTATAATTCAGTGATATAGCGCAGTGAAAAATAGGGATATCGCTTTAAAATTCGGTTTAGCTACTATCCATATAAAGTTATCACACATGTTTTTGGTATTTGTAATATCTTGCAAAAAAAATGTGAGTTTAAAAAAAATCAACATTTTGCCCATGATGGCCAAGAAAAGCCCAAGATTTTGAAAATTCGAAATGACTATGTCGTCAAAATGTTTTGTTATTTTTTCGAATACTTCAATTTAAATTTGCTTTCAAAAATGATTTTTTACTATTTTATTTGTAATAAAACAAAAATGATATGGCATGTCATCATCAAAACGTAATTATCTCCAAAAAAAATCAACCAACTTTGACAAAATTTTGTCAGGATATGTATATTTGCTGCTAATTTTACATCAAAAAATGTTAGGCAAACCCACCGAATTTGTAAAAAGTTATTGAAGGACAAACTCATGGGGGTCTATGAGAGCCCCTCACTAGGCGAAAGAAAGGCTTTAAAAAATTATATTTATAGAAAAGTTCAATCTCCAAATTTTTTTTATCCTTAGGTAATTTATAGCTAAAGAAATTGCAACATTTTCACTGGCGTCATGTTGCAATGCAATATCATGACCTAAGGTCACGAGATTATCAGGTCAAGGGTCAAACAAATTTCAAACTTGATTTCACCAAATCAAACTCTGGTCATTACGAGTTCAGCAATATGCAGGTTGGTACATTTTATACCACATAACTATGAAATATAAACCTCCAAACATACCCACGCCGCGTGACCTGTTGAAAATGCCGCAGGCTATAGCACGGTGACCGTTGCTCTGGGTGAGCGGAGACCAGCACAGATGAATCCAGAGCGGTGAAATACCCTATGAACAGATTTGGACCAAAATCTGAGGGGGTCGGTGTTAATTTACGATTTTTGTGTAAATCTGTCGTGGAATGCCCCAGGTGCAGCTCAGTTCACCCGGTACACGACGTGCAGAGGTGCAGGTCAGTTCTCACAGAACACAGAACATGACGTACAGAGGTGCAGGTCAGTTCTCGCAGAACACAGAACATGACGTACAGAGGTGCAGGTCAGTTCTCACAGAACACGGAACCGGACGGACATAGGTGCAGGTTAGTCCTCATATTGGGCCACGGCACCACACGACGCTCTCTGACCTGGCCAGTCTTCTTGGTGTCTGGTGACCAGCAGAAGACCAGCAGTAGACTGGTGTGACCACTGGTCACACCAGTCTACTGCTGGTTGCGTCCGGGGGGCATAGTTCATTCGTGGATCCCCGCCCCATTGGCGGCCTCTCCTAAATATATATTTTATAGCAAATTGCAAACGCAATGAAGCAAAGATTTCAAATTGAAATTTCCTTGAATATGGTCTTGCATTTCCGAAATTTTGGTTTTAATCCCAATTTTTTAAATCATCACCATTTTTCAAAAAATCGCGGATGCTAAATGGAATATGTGAAAGAACTGAGCATGAACAAATAACGATACCCAACAAATTTAAAAGAAATATGACGTCATTTTACGACATGTCCTTTACTCTTTTTACCAGATAACAACTAACAAGCAATTACTTTCAATATATTTCTGAGACAAAACTGGTCTATAAACTTAAATTTCTCATTCAAATTTATCCATTGCTTATTTTTAGTTTTTGGAGAAAGCAAAATCGTTATTTTGACGTGATTAATCCGAGGTAAATCGCTTGACCTGGAAGGTGACCTGTTGATTTAAAACCTGAGCATATATATCGTTATACTCCTAACTCGACAGACAACATACTGGTTCTTACTACGTCGCTTGGCATGGCTTAGTTTGGAATTTAACCGGGGGGCTTTTTAGGACCCCTGTAGGGCTAAGGGGAAAAAAGCTCTTATAGGGCGAGGGTGAAACATCCAAAGTACCTACTTTCGTCTGAAATTTTGTTCGTTATATCGAAAGCGATATCCTGTCTGCTTCGCTTGTTGCTGATTCGAATGGTTCGTCCAGGTGGGGCAATTCGTCTTTGTGGAGAGTTTGTCAAGGTGAGCAATTCATCAAGGAGGTGAGCCGAAAGTCACAAGGAGACCTATTTCGCCGGCCTGGCGGCCTGTCCCGAACGGTCTCGTCTAAATGCCGGCAAAATCGGGCTATGCAGTCCAAATCTTCTTAAGTCTGTATTTAAGGATCCGATCCTTGCCCCAAATGAGGCGTTTACATGGTCTTCATGGCCACGCAAATTGTGATTATGAGCGAATCCCGATATAACGATTCCCATGGAAACCAGGCTAATGATGACAGTTATTAATACCATTATAAATCGGGCTTAGGCGTGTCATAACCACCATGCGTAGGTTTATCACGCAGTTTAGAAGTAAGTTACAAAGTGTGTCAGGCAACAAAACCAACCGCCTTCAAACATATCGCCTATCCTTACTCAAGCAATGCACAAATTAAATATCGCTGGACATTCGAGAGTCGTGGTCGCAGTGGAGATCAGCCGATTGTCTGGTAACCCACATCATGGCATTCTGGCTCCGGAAAGTGCGCTGCTGCAGCGCGGCCGACATGAGGATTGAGGTCCTCTGGCAGCGAGCCAGCGGCATGACCTGCCTGGCACGCCGGCACGTGACCTGCCTGACCTGCCTGGCATGCCGGCACGGGCCGCGGCCGCACCCCGCAGCGCCGTATACTGAGCGCCATATGACAGATCCTCTGTACTGGGTGGTATATGACAGATCCTCTGTACTGGGCGCCATATGACAGATCCTCTGTACTGGGCGCCATATGACAGCCTGTGTACTGAGCGCCATATGATAGATGCTCTGTACTGGGTGGCATATGACAGATCCTCTGTACTGGGCGCCATATAACAGATCCTATGTACTGGGCGCCATATGACAGCCTGTGTACTGGGCGCCGTATGACAGATCCTGTGTACTGGGCGGTATATCATTGTGCCGCCCCCTCTGTGACTTGCGGTACAGTCTACCATCTACTCGATGCTTCTAACACTACGATGCTGTCTCCTGAACACCGATTTGTAATGTATTATTTTGTTTGTGAACTTGTGAACTGTACAGTGTACATATAATGCGTGAAATTGTACACACGTATGTTCACTAACTGCTAACTACACGTACGTATACCTTCCTACCTAGCAGTTATTCTTCCCTACAATGGGCACTGTATCTTTTTTATGTAACTAACAATGATATGTAATCTCCAGTTCGTGTATATTCATTTATCGACTGAAGTGTTTCGCCGGGACATACTAGAAAGGGGACGCTTTTGTTCGCGCTCCTCCCTCCGATACCTCTAAAAAAAAATATGGGAGCTAGACTGATCAAATTTACATTATAGGAAAGTGCTATGATGTCAAACATTTTCTGAAGTTTTAGAGACCTTAGATTCTATCTTCAAATATGTTAAAAGTCAATTTAACGAGTTGACGAACGTCAAATCTGGCCAAACGTTACAATTTTGGCAATTAGACTAATGTGACGTCACTGGTCACCAGCAGGGTGTACATAGCTGTGTTCAGATATAAACATTAACATTAGCTACCGAATGTCGGTTAAAATGTCACGATCCTACTGTTGGTTCTGAAGATGTCGCTTCGTCGATCTTATTTATGGCCGCCATCTTGGAACTCAAATATGTATGTCTGTAATTTATCGACCTATTTGCATTTTTTGCGTCAAACAATCCAGTGTTGTGTTGTTTTCAATATCGCACAAAACCACCGCCCCTTACCGCCTGATTTTCAAGCTGTTCACGAAAACATGTGGGGGCTAATTATGAGACATGTCGGCGAGGCTCCCTGTTCCCGGGGCCTCTGTTTAAAACTGACTAATCGCTGACCAAACTCTTCCCTCGCCGGCAGTTGGTGAACACTCCGCTCAGCAAGCCAGCCAAGGCGGTCCGCGGCTCGCGCTCCTCCGGCCGATCACCGGGCGCCCGCTGATGTCAGCAATGTCAGCTGATGTCGGACCGACCAGGAAACTGCCCAGCAGGCTGATGTCAGGAAGACAGACCAGTAAACTGCCACACTGGCTGATGCCAGGAAGACAGACCAGTAAACTGCCACACTGGCTAATGCCTGGAAGACAGACCAGTAAACTGCCAAGCAGGCTGATACTAGGAAGGCCGATCAGTTAACTCCAAGCTCGCTGATGTCAGGCAGACAGACCAGTATATTGGCAAGCAGGCTGACTGCGAAACAGGCTGGCTGACAAAGTAAACTGCCAAACTGCCACTGTGTCAGTTATGTGCCAGCTCGGCTTCAGGTTAGATGGTTAGTGACAGGGTGATATCGTGAGAGTTCCGTGTCAGGTTGGAGGGTGACTGACAGGGTGATAGTGTGTCAGTTCCGTGTCAGGTTGGAGGGTTTGGTGGCTGGACTGCGCTGGGTGAGGGTTGGCTGGCGGGAGACAGCTCCACTGCAGCGGGAGATGCAGGTTTACTGTGCAGTGTAGAACATCAGCTACTCAGGAGTTTAACTCGGCGTTGGCCGGGGTCTCAGCCAAACGCCATTTTGGGGGGGGGGGCTGGCACCGTTATCTTCCGAACCCGTGTCCGTTGCGAGCGAGACGCTCAAGGCGGCAATCAAAAGCTATTATTAAGATGTTTCTGTAGCATGCTCTAAAAATTTCAAGTTACATGTCACATTGTCACATGTCAGGTCAAAGACCAAAATCGAGGTGTTATAGTGTATGGACCAAAACATACAACACATGTTAAAGAAGTTATTTTACACGTAAAATTCGATGGTGATAGCCATTTACCACCTGGTATTATTTACGTGTTCATTTAAGTTCAGGTCAAGGACAAGTTATATAACAAATTTCAAATTGACAATTTAAGTTTTTAAAAAAACGTTCATATTGACAGCTTGTATGTCTGAAATAGAGTGGATCTAATTATTTGGAACATGTCAAAACAGATTCATGTCAAAATATGACTCACGAAGAAGGTACTCTTACTAGTAAGTCACAGTTCGGTCAAAAAACGTTTTGAAATCAAATGAAGGTTGCACATTTGACTTATATGTTTTGCGCATATTGTTCTTTAGCTAAGATGTCCTTCCCGGTACCAAACAGTACAGTTCCTAGCGTTGCAACAGAAGAGTTCTGTTTCACAGAAATCCTTCCCTTCCCATGTTCGCCATATGTATCCTAATGTTCGTTGTTTTCGGCTGTTAAAGACTCGTGCGAACTATGGATCATTATTGTGATGTGATTTGACTATTACCTATTCCAGTTTATCCCGCACCTACCCATTCGTGTGTTTGGCTCGGGGACAGATCTCTTTTCCTTGTAACTGTGTGTACCGCATGTGTATTTGTGACGTTCAATTGACTTTTTTGGGGGAGGGGGTTGAACGCACAGGCTATTACAAAGCGTAAAGAGTCATTTTTGTTTGAGACAGCTATATGAAGATGTAAACAGCGCCAATATCTCCAGTCTTGTGATAGTTTGATCATAAACTAGTGTGCCATTTTCCGGCAATAGTGTGTGTTCTTTGAAGTACTGTCTTACCAGTATCATCCAAGACGTATTCTTGAGGTTAGTGTTCGTTTCCAAAGAACATTTTGTTTTGTTCACACATATATTATGCACACTGGCACACGCTCGTCACATAATGGTATCACACGATGAATTTGTGAAATATGTGAGGTCCTCCGTTCTCGAGGACTTGTATATCGCTGTTATGCTCTTATAAATCACTTATAGCTAGCGTAACAATGACACTCAAAGCCACATACATAAAACATAACAACCAACTTTCTCGGACTTCATGTGTGTGTGTAACCCGGCGTTGCCTCGGATGCAAGTTGTGGAGGTCAGTCGGCGTCGTGGTGCCACCTGGCCGGCTTCACCTATTGACTGAGGCTGAAGAGGGTGATCTGTGGATGTGGACGTGCTGAATGATGCCGGAGCTGTGGAAGGCTATGTCAGGCCGCGGAAGTGACTCAGTGAGAAGAACAGAGCCCATCCGCTTTCTGTAAGGACATGGTAGCTGCGATGTGTGGATATTTTATGGGACTCTGGTGGTTCCGAGAGTACAAACTGTTTGTAATACATGTCTATGGATTGTTCCAGTTCCCGGTGGCGTTTATTGCGAGCCGAGGACGGGACTGGCGCGATGCCTGGGGCGGTTCAGTCAGCAGCGTACTGGCTGAGCGTCCCAGCAGGTTGAGCAGTTAGAAGAGTTGTCTGAAGCTGCTGCAGTCGCAGCGCCCTCAGAATCTGTAGAGAGAAGAACCTAATGGGGCGCTCCGTACCCCTTCTGGGGCGCTCCGTACCCCTTTTGGGGCGCTCCGTACCCCTTCTGTGGCGCTTCATATCCCTTCTGTGGCGGTCCGTATCCCTTCTGCGGCGCTTCGTACCCTTTCTGGGGCGGTCCGTACCCCTTCTGGGGCGCTTCGTACCCCTTCTGGGGCGCTCCGTACCCCTTCTGGGGCGCTTCGTAACCCTTCTGGGGCGCTCCGTACCCCTTCTGGGGCGCGCCATACCCAGCCGATGGCTTGTGGTGGCTGTCGCCTCCGTACCCGCCCTTGTACACGGGCACCTCGTAGTGCACCTTGACGGGCACGGGCACGGGCTTCGCCACGGGGTACGGCTTCGACACGGGGTACGGCTTGGGAACTCGCACCGGCACGGTCACCAGCTGCGGCTTCGGGATTGGGAACGACACTGGCTTCGCGAAGAACTTGAGGGAGGGCAGCCAGACGGGCAGGTAGCGCACCACCGGCTGGATCAGCGGGCCCAGCTTCGGCTTGAAGAGGTTGAGCAGCGACTGCTTCAGACTGGGCCGGGGCCGGTAGTGCGGCTTGGGGTGGTGATAGGCTGGCTTGGGATGCTCGTAGGTCGACTCGTGCTCGTAGCTTGGCTCCGGTGCGCCATAGCTCGACTCTGGTGGGCCGTAGCTGGACTCTGGTGGGCCGTAGCTGGACTCTGGTGGGCCGTAGCTGGACTCTGGTGGGCCATAGCTGGACTCTGGTGCGCCATAGCTCGACTCTGGTGCGCCGTGATCGCCATGACTCCCGTGACCGCCATGACTCCCGTGGCCGCCATGACTCCCGTGACCGCCGGAGTCGGCCGACACCGCTGCTGCTGCCACCACCAGAAGCAGTAACACCTGCAACGGAGGACGCATCGGTTAGACACTGGTGGCATGCTGTGGGACTGTCACACCAACAATCTACAAACACTTCCAAGTTCTAGGCATCGGTATATCACTAGCCTGGTTCCAGTGGTTCGTAAGAATAGTAAGCACCATTCTAAACACCAGAGGTACGTGCTCCTGTCTGTGGCCCTCGGTGCCTTTTGTACGCGGCTGCATCGATGACTTGGCCGAGAGTTGGCCGTGATTGGGCTGTGACCAAAGATTAAGATGTTCTGAATCTGGATCCCTAGCTAGACTAGGCGCATTGCCTTCGGTCCAGCGGTCGCACATGCACGCAGGCAACTATCAGGGAGCGATTATGTAATGGGAGTGACGATCCGCTGCTCGTTCCCACATTGGAACGCGATTACCATTTGTCGGCGTCTGCGTTGCCGCATACAAAATGTAACCTCATCACAGCAGTTTGCTACAGAAAGCGCCCGATTTAATCCGTGGCCAGTTGCAGCTGAGAATTGCGTCACCGCGCATCGCCTTAACATGGTCACCGAAATACCGTGACGTCACAATCTCGACACGGCGGGGACATTTGCATCGCGACTTTCCCCTCGCGGAGTTCCGGGTGCAGGATGGGGTCAATTCACCACGGTGTTGTATGAATGTGGTACCACTGGCGGTGACCACGGTGGCCACGGTAGCCATGCCCCCAAAGGTTCCTAATGGTGGGACCACATTGCCTTTTGTCCCTCGCCTTATTCTCAGTATCGACGACTTATTCCACCTGCCCTTGACTTGGTCTCAACGGAACATAATGGACTGGGAAGAAGGAGGGTGCAATACGCCGGCCCTGTATTTTCTTCCGAACCAATGATCGCGGCGAGACGCACAAGGCGATATTTGCAAGCTAATGAGATTGGTATATCTATAACAAACTCAGTAGTGGGGATAATTACTATAATGTAGTTTCGTTACTCGTTAGTCCTTAATTCATAAAGTAGATCCGTTTTGGAAATTTTGTTACTTTACCACTAATGTTACAAAAGTTGCTGAAGTCCGTTGCTTTAGTTCACACTTCGCCAGTGCAGAGCATCCCATCCTTATGAATCCGAATACGTATAGGTACGCATGTATATATTATCATTGACGTCTGATAAAGCTATCGGATATCGTCATTCCTATTTATAGAATCGGTTACAAACTGGTCGTTAACGGTCATTGGTCAATGCTTTGAGCGGACCAAGGTCAACTCTGTCGAACCGGAATGAGAGCTCCTTTCGTCGTTGAAGTTTGTTTTGTTTATTTGCGAAACTCTGACCAATGAAATGAAAGCTATAAAAAGCTATAAATTGTATATAAAATAAAAGCTCAATATTGTCATGATTGTCAAATTATAGGAGCAAGAACCTACCGAAATTGACTTCCCGGGTGATATGGCTTCCCTAAGGGGCTTAAGTTAGCATGTGGTAACAAAACGGCCAGTTGACGTGACGTGGCCGACGAATAAAAATGTAGCTAATTAAAAATGTGTCACTTGTCCCACATTAACACTTTTGGCTATCACAAATCTTGTAACGCCGTATCGCTACGCCGTTGCCCCCCCCCCCCCCCTCCCCTATTGGCCGTATGAGGCGCACAGTATGTGACACATCTGCATGGATATTCGATGCATTCAAGCAGAGAAAGCTGAATGCATTAACGTGTTTTCTCTGAGATACATGCATCGATTGCATGGATTGAATTCGGTAACGTACTCTCGACTTGTTGAATTGGGCACACTTTCGCTGTGGGGATTTAAATTTTGTCTGAGCTGCAGCCGCTTGTCATCTGAGGTCCCCACTCTGATGTCAGTGTTGTACACTGAGCGTGAGCGTGCATGCCATCTGCCTCACTCACCGGCTTCTGACCACGGCTTGTCTTTGTTGTTTTCAAGTTATGTGGTTAGCATGGTCTTAGCTCGAAGCAGGACGTGCGAGCATCTGCTAGAGCTTTCTTGCTCATAACTTATTATCGCATTGTTTTTTTTTTGCGCGATTAAGAACACTAGCGGGTCTAGCGGTTGCCAATGCCGTCATCCCGTTACAAAAACATACTTTTAAAATTGCAGCAAAACTAACGATTTTTGTATTTAAAAACATGCCACTTTTGAAACGGCACTTTTTAAATCAGCTAAAAATGTATTGTGAAAGCAAGCGGGATCCGATAAGATATGAGGATTCGGTGATTTTTGTCCCCTTTCAGATCTCCTGAAATAATGAGCTGACTGAAAAGCTAAGTTTAATGTCTGCGGACAATCAACATAGGGGAATGTATTATGTTGACCTTGTGGTCACTGATGACGTCACAGGTCACGTGACGTTAACGGTATTTGACTGTCATAAAGACTTCGCAAAATTGTGATTTTAAACGGATACACAGCTGATAAATCGGTATGATTCGTGTGTCTGACACATCCAATTAACAGCTGTGGATGACCTTGTGTCATCCGAAGTTACGAGTTCAAAATATTAATGATTACGGTTATTAGGCGCTGTTACATGTAGGTATTAAGCGGTACTTTTTTGTTTAGTACTCCGAAATGGCCGTTTAACGTTGTTGTTCAATACAAATAGAAGCAAAACGGCAAAACGAAAATTTAGTTTAATGCATCACTATGCATTGAGAAGTTTCGATTTTGTCTATGAAAATATGTCGCATATCAGGAGGTCATTTGTTAGGAAACCAGCTTTAATCTTGGTACACAGATTCACCGAACACATCTCAAAACGTATTTGTGTTCCGCTTAGTATTATTCTGTGTTTATTTTAGTGTTTAAAAATCTTAGAATTGTCCAAATCTTTTAACTTCGCAAAAATGAAAATCGGAGTTTGCAACCTCGCGCCCCGCTAGGGTCTCCATCCAAACGCTGACGGGGGGGGCGGCTAATATTGCTCCCCTGGTAATCTCTTGAACCAATAACCGCAGCGCGACGAGCAGGGCGGCGCTCGAAAACTATTAATGACCTCTGCTCAAGACATGCTCACAAATTTCCAAAACAAGTTGAAATGTTAGGTCACGGTAAGATCAAACGTAGAAATTTAGATGCTTTAGTTTTTGGGGCCAATCGTTCCGTGCGGAGTGCTATATTGGGACTAATATCGCACTACGTGGTCTCAAATGTATGGTGCAACTCCCGCATTAACCCGCGCGGCGCTGGGGTCTCCAGCCGAACGGCGCTGGGAGGTTTGTATATTACCCCCCTCATATCTCCTGAATCGATGACCGCAGCGGGACGCGCAAGGTGGCGTTTAAAAGCTCTCAGTAAGATAAATATATGTCGTACTTAAAACTTTTAAGATGAGGTCAAATGGTAGTTCACGGTCAGGTTAAAGGTCAAAATCGCGGGAAATCGAGTTTCTCTAGTTGAAGGGCCATAATTTATATTCTAGGCGTTAGATAATTACTGTGTTACCCAAAAACCTCTAAAATCTTTATGCGTTATAGTCTATATCACCAAAAGTTATATTTAAGCAAAGGCTAAGATCAAGGTCAGGTCACATAAGGTCACGATTTTCAAAATGTCTTGGAAAGTCATGCAGCACATGTTTCATGGGTTGTTTGGTAAATAAAATTCGGCGCAAATATTTATTTTTACATTCTGACTTCCAAAAATAGCTTATGGCGAAATTAAGGTCAAAATCAGGTCAAATTGGGTCAAATTTTCAAACAATTGACTAAATTTACTAAAGAACGGATACTTCTGGACTACTTTTGCATGAGAAAAACATTACTGTCATTTATTTGTTCTTATATCTGCAAATAAAGCCCGAAAGGGGAATTTGAGAAAATGACGTCTTCAGGTTCATACACTCAGAGAACCGTAACTCCGTGGAAAATGGAGATATTGCCTTAAAATATGTTTTGTATATTATCAATACTTATTTAGCCTGCATATTTTCCATTTTTTAATACTTAAACAATATAAAATTGAAACAAAATCCTTTTTTCAAAATCATAGATGGCGATAGCTTAGAAAATTAATTTTAATAGAGTTAGGTTTAACCTCATGCTCATGTAATAACGAAACTTTAAATAATCCAAAATATATTTTCAGCTTTGA
>JARBER010046762.1:0-12131 GCA_030265075.1 Balanus glandula | reverse complement strand
TCTCTCTCTCTCTCTCTCTCTCTCCCCGTCATTTCGACCGCCTACCACTTGCCGTCCCCTGTCCACACTCCCCGGGAGAACCGTTCTCCATCGCGCGATATCACAGCATTGCGGAAGGGGACGCGAGCCGGGGAGCGGGGGGGGGGGGCAACAGAGCCGCGAGGGGAGTACCGGAGGGTGTACTGCAGCGCCCCTGTGGCCGCCGCGTGCCGCCAGCGGTGACGCTTCCTTTATCACGCCCTCAATCGACATGACGCACGAAATAATGCATTTCCCCTCCGTTCGGGGGCGGCTCGCCGGCTGACAGTCAGGCCGTCATGAGGCCCCGGTCACTGCTAGTTCTGAAAACGGCCATTGATGGCTCTGTTGGTCGAGAAGTCCGAGAGGTCAGGAAAGAAAGATAACATACTGGACTCGACAGTCGACAGTCGACACTGTTTTGAACAAATTATACGTTAGCCCTAGTATGGAGTGATGACGTAGCGATTACATTTCCGCTTTCAATGTGCTTTTGAAAAATACCAAAACACGGTGACTTAAGTAGGTAATAGACATGCATGTTTTAACTAAGAAGTAATCACGAGGATCAAAGGATCAAGGATCGTGCAAACCCTCTTTTTTTACCTTACTGATTGACTGGACTAATCAGTTTGAATCTGCCGCTGCGATAACGTTCACACTTTACAGTCACGAGTCTAGACTGGGCTTACATGCAGCTTGACACGGAAGTCGGAACCGGCGAGCGATTAAAGGTTGAAGACTTACGAAAGAGCTGAAAAGGTATCCGCTGCCAAAAATTGGTCACACGGTGCAGGTATACAATGAAAAAAGCAAATGTTTTCATCCACCACAAATCGACCGCTTTAAAGAGTGGATTCCGAATATGTACGGCTATGATAAACAGGAAGACCACCTCCAACAAATCACCGCATTTATTTAAATTTCTCCTATATAAAAACTATCTCTGCCAAGCCATGCTCAGTCTACAGTTGACCGGGCTGCAGCGCCTGACACGCACGTTCACACACCTACACATCAAAGTAAACGTTCATCTGCATAGCTAGCGCGACCCGTCCGCGCACGAATGAAGCAATCATTCCTCTTCATGATCGGACATACATCAGTCTGCATTCTCTGAAGGCAGTCATTATTATGCACAACGACCGGCCATATCTGTGACGTCCACACCGACTATTCGCCAGCCGTCTACACTCAGTCGGCATGTGCCCAATGACCGGGTGCACGAAACTATCGATTTCCCGGCTGCAGTCTGCATGGACCTCCGTCATTGTAGGCCTGCTAGACTAATGCTCCCGGCCAAAAGGGGTGTCTGCTATTGCTCGGATATGTGCATTGTTCATGCAAGTCATGACCAGCCATTTCGTGCAATGTGCTATGTATGACAGCTGGCAGCGGCAGGAGGCGTGTCACGGAGGCTGTCATCGATGATGCTGTCATCGAGTGGCGAACGTTATGGGTGGTCGGTGGGTAGGCTATCGGTGTCTGGTGGTTCCTATGCAGGCAACAATCTGCTGGTTAGTGTGGTACGTTAACCTGCGCCGTGCCGGTGCTCGGCGCCACCTTCGTCGTGCCGGGGGTCCTTTTACGCCCCTCCCCTCTAACTCGGTTCCCATTAAATGTAAACCAAAACAAAATACAGCGTTCGAAAGCTTGTCAAAAATATTTTAAACTACTTTAAGTAATTTTTCGCTTATGCTAAAATTGTGCGTAAAAGGAGCCCCGGCACGGCTCGGGTTAAGAGGGCAAATGTCATGGACATTGAAAGTGGGAGTGTAGGATGTTACGTGAAACGCGTCTCGTAGACGGTTTCCGTAACAGGAACATTTCCCCTTCTAACTGGGACACGTAACAGGGACACATCCCCCTTATAGCAGGGTCCGTTACAGGGTCCCCATAACCGGGTCTCGTAAAATGGGTCAACTTCTAACATTTTCGAATTTTAATATTACATTCTCTTATCAGCATGGCATGGACAGAAGATTCGGCTAATTTAAGCTTGAGGCTCTGTTTTACAAATGTATAAATATATACAGTGTTACAGCTTGTGTTAAAAACTCACGTTGTCCCTATTTTACCAATTTTAGAACGTGTATTACACAATGGTGCATGAAAAACTCTTGTCGTAAACTGTCCTGATGTCCCGTATTAAATAAACAAATAATCATGCAAAGAAGCTGTTCCTTATGTTACGTGACTGATAATACACACGTCTTCAAACCTTATCCCCATTCATACACATACCAACATTCCAAAGTACGCATCTCATCTAGCTATCCCGACTTGTCCGCGCACTACTGAAGCAATCACTACCCCTGAATGACCAGACGTACATCAGTCAGTACCAGACAGCCGTTATTATGTGCAATGGCTGGCCATATCAATACGTAACAGAATAAAGTGCCTACGTAACTCTGCCCCCAGCTTTCTGAAAAATGCTGCGTGCTTTTGGTGACAACTAACTTTTGGTATTTTTTGTTTCTAGATTCCTAAATTTGGAACTATTGTATACAAAGAAATGGATCAAATACTGCTGTTAGGATAGTTAATTTCAACCATCAACTCGACGGACGAGTTAAGACAGATCAGTTCCCTCAGCAAATCATCGAGCAGGCGGAGAGAGGCTGGCCTGAAGCCAGCGTGTCTCATTTAATTTCAAGAAACGGCTCGTATGTCTCTCGCGCCGCTTCACGCATTAATGATACGCTGACCTGGCTTTTGTTTGACTTTCATATTTGTCTTCCCAGAACCCCATCAAAGATTCGGTTAGTCTACCTCAGAAAGCTGACTGACATCTCGTCTTCGTCTTTCCAGAACTCTATCCGGCACAACCTGTCGCTCAACAAGTGTTTCATGAAGGTTCCGCGCTCCAAATCCGAGCCGGGCAAGGGCGGCTTCTGGCGGTTGGACCCCGAGTACTCCAACAGCATCGTCAACGGCGTGTTCAAGAAGCGCCGTCCGCCGTTCCTCCGCCCCGGCTACACGAAGCGCGTGCGGTCCCAGCGCGCGCCAGTCCTGCCGGCCGCCACGCTGCCCTGTCTCACCCGCCCGGAGCCGATGCTGCGCACGTCAGTCTGGGACCCCAGCATCGGCCAGGAGGTGGAGGTGGACAGCCTCTGCTTCACCACCGACCAGCACGCGCTGCTGGCGCCGGCCACCCTCTCCATGATCGAGCTCAGTCCGGAGAGCCTCGGCGGCGGCGAGGAGCTCAACGAGTTCAGCCACTCGGAGCTGAGCGACGCCTCGAGCGAGAGTCCCGACTCGCTGGCCAGCTCGCTGGACCTGTCGCTGTACGCGGGCGGCGCGGGCGGCGCGCTGCCCCCCGCGCCGCTGCACGCCTCCGACCTGCCGCTGCACGCCTCCGACCTGCTCTCGCTGGAGCCGGTGGCGCCCTGCCACGGCTCCCTGCACGGCTACACGGCCACGCCGCACTGGGAGATCAGCCGCGCGCTGGGCCTGCTCGACCCCAGCCTCGACCTGGACGGGCTTATTGACATGGAGGGCATGGTGACCAGCATCTAGGAGGCCGCGCAGAGCGGTCGTGGAAGAAGCGTCGGAAGCCGTCGGACGGGCGCAGGCGGCAGGCGGAGTCGGGTGGAAAGCGGTGGGGTTCGGTGGGGTTCGGTGGAGTGCGAACATTGTGGCTGTAATACGGACCGAAGTTTGCTCAGTCTCGGTCAGAAACTCGCCGGGAGGCCACACAAAGTTCACCGGAAGTTCGTTAGGAATTCGGGAGAGTTCGAGCCGTGCTCGGCAGGGTTGCCCGGCGCCGCAAACCGTGCCTGGTGGCAGCTCATCTCAGCGGTACGGGCGGGCCGGCTGCCGCTTTCTAGTCAGGTCGACGCGACCACCAGCTCTTCAGCAACGGCATCTAGTCAGCCCAGTCAGGGCAACCCCTCCGTCTAGTCTATCACGGCGACTACAATGTAGTCTCCAGCCCAGTTGTGCAGCGAATCAGGTCTCACGTGTCGCCAAGCGGTAAACGAGGTGTCAGATCCGGGATTTCGCAATCGTGCTGACGGTGACCAGATCCTCTTTTCAAAGCCGCGAGTTGAGATTGCTGGCCATGTTTAATTATTGACGCAAACCCGTTTGGTTTGCAGAGAGTCGGGGGGATTATCTCTCCCGATTCGACAGGGACAATCAGTGCCAGCGCTTGGCGAGGCCGGCCTAGCAGGCTCAGTCTGCCATCACCAACGAAGAGGTGTCGTCGCCGTAGAGTCGACGCCTCACCCGTGTGCGTGCTTGGTGTGTGTGCTTGATGTGCGCGCTCGCGCGCTGTGTCCATCCCGACCGGGGCCGCTGGTGAAGGAATAGGACCTCCAGCGGCCCCGGTTATTCTCGATGCCGTCCGGACGCTGTACAAAGATTGGAGAAGTGTTGGCGCTTGCGGTTGTTCATCAACACGCAAAGGCGTCTTTTTAAGTTAAGTTGAGGAGTGTGCGATGAAGTGACTTGTATATTTTTACTGTAACTTTCTGGTTTGCGGATCAGCTGGCTCGCCCTCATCTCCACTCATGTTCTAGTGGGCCATGAATCTACTCAGTGTGGGTGTCCACTGTCCACTGTCGCGCGACGAAACTGTCTCTCCAGCGTGCAGCTGAACTTGAACGATGATATCACCCCTCACTAACAGCGACCTTCGGCGCTTAACCCGGAGATTTGTACTTACATAAGTATCACCCGGCTTCGGCTGGGATACATTTAGAACAAAGAAAGTCACTTGCTCCGGTGGGTATCATGGACGTTATTAAGGTAATGGTCACTGTGATTCTCAAAGCCTTTATAATATTGTAAAAGCTGCCGTTTTGCCCACAATAGCCATATTGCATGAAAAACAGCATTTGTATGGTTTCAAGTCGGCAATACCGTTGAATCAACTGTTGGAACTTTGTGCAGGGACTTATTCTGCTTACAGCTGTCCGACGCCAGAGCAACTTCTCCAATGCTTGAAATATTACGACTAAAAAACAAATGCCCCATTATACCATTTGCGACTACTACTTTCGTGACCTTCTGTCACAGGAAGCCTTTCTACAGGACAGTGCACAGCCACATTTGGATGCCTCTGATGACTCCTTGACAGCGGACGCCTCTGTCGCTGGACATTTCTGCGTGCAGTGCGATCTTAGCCCTCCCCAGATAGACAGAAATCGCGGAGAGTTGCGGCCACGACGGCCCGGCGTTTGGTGTTCATCCGCGTCCGGTCCTCACTTTACCGCTGAGCCCCTCTTGGCACCGAGCGGTGTGTGCGTGTGTGTGTGCGTGTACGTGTGTGCTGTGTGCCCGTTGTTATCGTTCTCTGTGAGTCGGCTGCGTTGCTGTGGCAGTGGTTATGGTGAGTCTTCCTGTCCGCGAGGAGCCACAGAAGCGAGCACGCAGCACGCCTCACTGGTTCAGACAAACACACCCCAGCTAGTTACCGAGGTGACAGACGATCACCGATCTTGCTGCACTTGATCTCTTGCGGTCTTGAATTGATTTTGAAGAGACGACTGCGAGAAAGTATTTTGTATAACAAGAGTTTCGTGGATATCGTGTTCTAGACTTTCCTAGCTTTCGCCACACAAAATGCCTTCGCAATTTGTCTTGATTGGATGTGCTTAAATTTTAGCGAAGATGTGGGTCACGTTTTCGTATTTTACCTTTGTGAGATATTCAGCGCACACAGTGTGGAATGAGAAACGTTAAGCTGAGCTCACTATTTAATTTTGTAATGAGTGCTTTAACGACAAATACTCGATTGACTCATAGACAGTACTGTGAAAGGTATGGTGTGATGATGTTCGTTTTGCAGTTCAGCGGTCTCATGCGCACAACAAGTTGAAGTTTTGATAGACGACTACATCTATTTTCTTTAATGGAAAAATATATTGATTATTTTAAAAGCTGAGCCGGGACTTCCCCTGCAACGGCTATCACTTGTCATCGGCTTGTCTAGCATCTAAAAATATCCCAACATAAGGACTTGTTAATCCCTAAGTGTACCGTGTTTTCATTTCCCTTAGCCGAAACGAAGTATAGCTAGTTAGAATCGAATGCGCACACAATATCTGAGTTGTCTACTTATCACATCTACTTAAATGTACGTATGCTTAACGAGCTGAACGAGCGGGTGCCTCGTCATCCAGACGGGCAGGCCGAGATTGTATACATCCGGCTCGTATCGTGTTCGTTTGGCGAGGGAGGCAACTGTGTCCGTCCAAGAGAGTCGTCTTCGCGCAAAGCGAGGCGACTCCGCCCAAAGTGAATCCGTCCAGTGTGAAGTGTATCCGTTCATACGGGAATGTATCCGTCCATACGGTAATGTAACTGTCCAGTGCGGAATGCGGTGTACGTGTGAGGAGCACTGTTCCCGTTCAATATAAAGTGTATCCGTCCAGAATGAAGTGTATCCGTCCAGATTAAAGTGTATCCGTCCAGAATGAAGTGTATCCGTCCAGATGGAAGTGTATCCGTCCAGAAAGAGCTGTGTGATTGCCGGCGGCTACCGAAAGGCCGTATGATCTGCTGTGTACCTGTTTAGACAGGTACAAGCTGTGCCATGTAGTCTGGACGTTAACAACCGTTGCAAACTTGCTACTCAATTTCGTAACTTTTTACATTCACGCCGTACAATGTCACCACGAAGAAGGCATTCTGTTCAAAAACATTTGGTCTGGCAAAGCTTTGGTGTTTTGACGCGTGCCTTCTGAATGTGGTTTGTATTGGACGAATCAAACGACGTTAGTTGAGTAGCAAGTTCACAATTGTTTCGATTTCTGGACGAATCCGCCCGTTCAACAGTGACTAGGCTCCAACGTGCATGTGATCTCAATATGTGTGCCCTCTGTTTATGTTATACCTACACGGATCTCTTGTAAATACAGGTTTGAAGTGAGAGGAGGTGTTTCACGCTTTTGCTGACGCATCGCAACTTTGCGATTGATGTTGAGTTCGACACTTCTGTTCAGAACTTATTCCAAAATAACGGTACTTTCTGGAATAATTGCGTAAGCTTGTACCGAAAACAATAAAAGAATCTGCGAAGAGCTGTTGGCATAACGGTGTTGTGCCAACAACACCGTTAAGCCCCAAACCACAAAAAGTTCAAAAAACTGCTTTTGTCAAACAAGTTTTTAAAAAAACATTTAAGATATTTTAAAAGATTGTTTGACGCTTTGAAAAATATCAGTTCAGAGAACTATGCTGGTACAATGCCTAAACCGAATTTCCCGACTGAGCTGTAGCTCTTCAAGTGTATGCAACTGATAGTATTATAGATAGAAGTATTTTTTAATTCATTTTTTTTACTAGATACCGTCAAATGAATGCCAAATCCTTATACAAAACTGGTCTATAAGTTGTTCATTAAAAAGCAAAAATTTCAACATTTGACTTTATTTTACCAGACCTTGACCTTTCATAAAGTCAGATTGTAAAAATAGTTATGGCATTGAGTTATACCTGTAAAATAACCCATAAAGCATCTGTCGCATGCCATTCGTAGACCTTTTGCATCTGTTACTTTGTGTGACCTGACCTTGACCTTGACCTTTGCTTACAATTTTATTTTCCTTATAAGAGTATGCATTAGTATATAGGTATGCATTAGTATAGGGGAGAAGTGTCATATTGCGCCACGCTAAGGGAAATATCGTTTGACAGACAAACGTAATGATCGATAGGGATGATCGATAACCTACAACGTAGATTATTCATTTGTGCATAAAATAAAATAATTTTTTTTCGAAACATCTCCCATAAAATCGACACCAGAACGATTCTGCCAAACCCTTGCAAAAGGCGCATTTAGAAACATAGTCATTAAAATGCGCCCACCCCTAACATCAAAATGCGCCCGCTTCTCGTACGTGTGATAACATGGTCTTGACGTTTTAACGCGCGATTGTAAACGGTTTGTTGAGGATTTGCGTAGGCTGTGTTTGTGTAAACTTTGTTTATGTTTTATGCTTTTTCACAACTGCATAGACTATGAATATACGTTCTTATGGTCAAAAAATTGCTGTGAGACTTTCTGTATGTAATGAAACTAATGTTTCATTAAAATGGTGTGCACGCTAATTGCGCCATGGCGCAATTGTGTATACTTGCATTTGGTATGGGCGCTTTTGAAAATATGCCTCATGTTAACAAAGTTTGCCATGATAGGGGAAATATGCATGGGCGGCTCAACGACGGAGATAAAAATAAATTCCTGTAGGCACATTTCAACAAAAATATCAACACATGCAACATCAATAGGCTGGTTACCACACCAACAGTCTGCAAAATCACGTGTTCCGCTTAAGAAACCATTACATTTCGGAAAAGGCGCTCGCAAAATGGCAAAGATGTTGAAAGCTACCTGTGCGTGCCGGAAATATAACTTCCTAAAGATACGCAATTTAAAAAAAAATAGTTGCAGATTTGTGATGTCTGCAGATTTGTAGATAGAGCTGTATGGCGCATTTACGAACATGGCGCAATATGACACTTCTCCCCTATATCAAATTCTTCAAAAGAAGGGCAGTCCGAATGATATCGCAATTGATTAATATTTGCCTTACCTGTTTATTAAAAATACGGAGGGGGAGGGGCGGGGCAGGGTTGGGTGGCACCCCTACCCTGGCGAGGGTTAAAACGAGTATGACATGTTTTTACTGCTTGTCTATATTCACTAAGCAATTCATAATAATGAAAATGGGTTTCTTACTCATCTCTTCGTATCTGATACCAACAGATTTGTTGTAGAAGATAGCGGGGACGGGGTAATCACCCTGACACCAACCAGTGAGCGCGTAGCGCTGGTTCTTAACCACAACAGAAGCCTATTTTAGCGAAAATTTTATTTTGCACATAGATACCCGCTCAAATGTCAGATTAAACATTCTCCATCGCACTCGGCCCGTCGTATGCCTACCAGGAGCACAATCGATTAATCGTCTACAGTGTACATCTAACGAGATATAAGGGTGCGCGGTATTACCCCTTGGGTGGTGCTACCATGCTCTCCCCTACTAAAATAACCTTGTGACGTCATGTCATAGTAATCTTAGCAGGTTACTACCCCATTAAGTTTTTTATAGACATTGTATTGTGCTTGCTTTAAACAGCCTTGAAAGGCTCTTTGTTGCACTTGTTATATTTATGTCTGCAAACATGTGTTAACATGCATAAATGTTTAAGTGGCAAAAATGTTCTTTGCGGCTTCATTTCATTCTTGCACTCCAGCGTACATACCTATTCACATAATAAATAAACTTGTGCGAAACGCACGATTTCTTCTTACAATACAATTCGTGCTTCCTCCAATGGAATTGATGACTTGGTAATTGCATTGTCTTGTCAATTCGGCTTACGCTCAAAGTCGTAAAGTGGTTGGATGTATTTCACAGCGAATATCGTTGATCGTTGATGCCCTCGAATGCACGCCTCGAATCGCTTCTACTTGACATATGCACTATATTTATTTTAGATATGCCACCTACAAAGTGGCTTTGCGCCACTGACATTTCGAACTTACTTTGCCGCCACCCACGCATACTGTCATCTTTGGAAAGTAGCTGAAGCTGCTTAATTCGCAGTCCCAAACCTTGCAACTTATCTACAATTGGAATAGTACTGCTCGTTTTTCGTGGCTTATTGAGTCTTGTAATCGACTCACGATATATTCGTGATTTACTCATGATTTACTCATGATTTACACAAGGTTACTCGTAATGCTCGACTTATCGAAAAGCTTTGATGTAATTGATCATACCATACTGTTGGAAAAACTAGAACTGTACGGTGTCTGTACGCGGTGGTTTGAGAGTTATTTATCAAACCACTGTCAGCAGGTGGCACTGTCGTCGGGTACCGCCGGACGCAGGCTGTCTCGCGCGCTCCCCAACCCACTCGGAACGTATCAAGGGTCTGCCCTCGGGCCTCTGCTGTACAGTATTTACAGTAATGACATGCCCTTGTTCGTTGAGGACGCCGATATAATCCAGTACGCTGATGACACCCAGGTTCTGGGCACTGGCTCAAAGCATAACATGGCTCAAAATGTTCTGAAAATGGAGCACAGTCTGTTTGCTCTCTCATTGTGGTTTCAGAAAAATACCATGAAGCTCAATGCTAGCAAAACTCAGCTGATTGTTTTCGGGTCTCGTCAAAATCTCAGCCGTTTGGCGCCGGTGTCTTTTAAAATTGATGATACTGTTATCAACGAAAGCCATACAGTAAAGAACATGGGTGTCACCTTCGACCGGCATATGTCCTTTGACCAGCATATGCAGACATTGTAGACATTGTGGTGAGGCGATGCACGGGTACACTGTTGTCTCCAAACTCGGTTTGCCAGCCGAGGTGCTGCCCCGTATAGTGGACTGATTTGTGAGGCGATGCACGGGTACACTGTTGTCACGAGTCACGTCAAACTCGGTTTGCCAGCCGAGGTGCTGCCCCGTATAGTGGACTGATTTGTTATGTCGTCGATCCGCTACTGTGTATCCGTGTATGGGGCGACTAGCGGACGACTAACTCAGAGAATCCAAAAATGTATCAACTTCTGTGCCAGAGTTCTATCTGGAAAACGTAAATACGACCACATCAGTGACACTCTCAAATCTCTGGGTTGTCTGTCCGCTGGCCAGCTCCATCAGTACTGTACTGCGATGGCACTTCGCCGTCTGGCTGACGCATCCGAACCTGAAGCGCTGGCCGCGTTGTTTGTGCGGAACCGAGACGTGCACGCGCAAAGCACTATAGATCCGGCAGTCAGTACCACCCACCACGTATTAAGACCGAGTTTGGACGGAAGCGATTCGCTTATAGAGCAGCTGTGCTGTTCAACGCGCTGCCAGCTGATGTCCGTGAACACCTGGGAGTAGACAAGCATTCGGGAAGGTGCTGAAAGAGCACATGTTGCGTGCTGACTGATGGAAGTGATGACATTTTTTACTTCTCGACGACGCTGTGAATGTGAATGTAGCGCATGTGATTGCATACTGTACATGTGTATTCTCTATCTACTCAAGTATTTTCTGTCCTGTAGTATTCTGACAAAAACATGTAATACCCATTTTTACAATGAATGTGTTGGATATTTTCAATAAATAAATAAAAAACTAAATACATGATCGGCCCTCGCCGCGCAGCTCGGCCGAAGCGAACACCGGCGGCCGGCCGCGAGTCCGATCCGACACAAACAACGCCGACGCCGCTATATAAGCTGGCACCCAATTTTGCAATGGACTCAGCAAGGACGCCCGAACTTGCAAACATTTGTGGTTAACACTGTTACATATTTTTTGTCATGCAACTCCCACATAGCTTATAGTGTTAATGTTGAGATACTGGGTCCTGGGATAAAACCCATGCAATTACTGGGTATTAGACTGAACAATCTAATACCCAGTCATTGCATGGGTTTCTTCTGATATGCAGTGTCCATTGTTGCGGTGAAAACAGATGCATATCTTGAACTTGGTTGTTGGTTTGCTATTTTTGTTACAAGAAATCACGGATTTATTAAAAAAAAAAAATACAACATGGGGAAGGGTACCAATGACACAAAATAAGGGGTTTTATCTTACGACGCTAAAGCAGAAACAAAAATTGTTTTGTAACATGTATCATGTATCGTGTATCTTGTATCATTACAAGATACACGAAAATACTCAGACAAAGTTCTACCGGTTGGATCCTTGATCAACCGGCGTTTTTCCCAATTCCAAATCAGTTTTTGCTTCTGCTTTAGCGTCGTAAGACAAAACCCCTTATTGTGTGTCATTGGTGCCCTGCCCTATGTTGTATTCTTTTTCATAAATCCGTGATTTCTTCCAACAAAAATAGCAACCCAACAACCAAATTCAAGATGTGCATCTGCTTTCAGATATCACTGCATATCAGGAGCGTAGTTTCTGTAAATCAGTTAAGGGGCTGAATTCAGGCCTATCAAAATACGGGTGTACTGTCTTATTTTTTTTTTTTTAAGCCTCTACATTCTTGTAAAAGCAATTTTGTTGCGTTTACAAGTGAGTGACCCTCCCACTGGCCAACGCGACAACCGTACCTGACGTTAACACCAATAAAAATAAAGATCAAGTCGCGCCACTCACTCAAGGAAGAGAAAACAAAATATAAAA
>JARBER010046320.1:0-12138 GCA_030265075.1 Balanus glandula | reverse complement strand
ATTTAAGTAAAAAATCAAGTAAAGGAGCTTCAGACGTGAATTTTATCGTATCCAATAATTCAAGCAGTAGTTTTTTTTACGTAAGAAAAATATATTTGACATTACAATGTCAGTGGACCCACTCCCTTCAACAGACTTAACGAAAATCAACTTTGGTGAGAACATCCTCTTACTAGCTTTATTCTTTCTTATATGGGTCTTTGTTTTCGTTCGATGTAAACTTTTAAATTTCTCACCAAGAGCAGGCGTGCCTTGATACTTATATACTAAATTTGACTCATAATGTAAGATGAAATGACCTTACGTGATTCGCCACTAAATTAGCAGTTCTGTCTTGCAACAATCTTGGGTTGTTGCATTGTGTGGCGGCTACATCTGACAGCGAAACTTTGCATGCAATTTCATGCGGAATTATCAAGGTGCTGTTTGTTGTAGGTCACCTTTCCGACAACCATGACAGCTCGGACAGCTCACCAGCCTGATTAGCGGCGACAAGCGTGTGAAGCGTGGATCCTTGCAGCACCTACCACCACGCGAAGCGGCCATGACATCACGATTTATGTCAACTAATGCGCGAAAGTAATTAGTTATTTGCGCGATCCCAATTAGTGTCGCGGTTGTCATGACAACGCGTCCGCTCGTCTAGCACCGATGCTCACACAGCCGTTGCTGTAACACTACCGGACTCGTCTACCCGTGCTGTCACGACCGGCTTCTTACGAAAAGTGTTCGCGGCTGTAATTAGTGCGGTTAATACGGTACAGTTGGTCGGGCGTAAGTGCCCCGAAATTGTCGTTAATGCGGCTTCGGGGCGCCAGATGGACTCTGCCGCGGCGAATTTTCGGCGACATCTTTGCGCCGGAATCGGCCGTAAAGCGCGTTATTCGCCGCCGGCGCCGCTCTCCCACGCCGCGCCGCGATCGCAGCCGCGCCGCCGCGCCGAGAACGTCGAATTAGCGACAATGATTCCGGTCGCACCGCGCGGCGACGCGCTGCGCCGATAAAATGGTGTCAGGACGCGTGTGAACTCCATTGTGCCCGCCGGCCCGGCTCCCCCGAGAATGCCAATCAGCCGCCCTGACCGCCGCGCCACCGACGAGAGATAATTGAAATGCAATCGCCGTGGGTGCGTCGAGATCGACGCGGGTGCGCCGTAATCGACGCGGTGGCGGCGCGGCGTCCAATCGACGACTAGCCTGGCGCCGACCCGCACCGGCAACGGAGAGGCATCTGCTCTGCCTTCTGAAACGGTGTCTGCGGTGGCTACCTTCGAACAAAGCGGCTCCGTGTGTAGCGCGAGTGCAGCCCGGCTTGTGCTCATTTGACTTCACTGCTTGCCTCTGACAAACCTCGCCACGTACTTGGGGTAATAATGAAACGGTTACAGTAGTTATAATACGCATAATGCATATGAAACGACATAGTCAAAACGATCTGCCGCCGAACACTACAACACAAGTGTTACAAAATGGGCACAGGTTATTGTTTGGCTTACGCTGTTGTCACACATGCGATCAGCAGAGCCTCATCACTGTGCTTACTCATCCATGTCCTCAGATCCATGCACTCAAAAGCATTCAGAAGAACCTGAAACAAAGGTTCTCAGCTTGAGACGAATATGGTCTTCTTGGGAGACAACTCCAAGTCATGCTGGAATTCTCACTGGATTATCATAAACATGTTTTTGGAGAATCTGATACATGAGTTTCAGTGCTTCAGAACCCTTGGATAACCCCTAGACATTTTCTTAGGGTTCTCAGAGAACCCATTTTGGCTCGGAATTAATACCAACAAGGCTTAGGTGAACCTTATAAAAAATATATCTTGGCACGCTGGTGTCAATCCCGAGCCAAAATGGGTAATCTGAGAACCCTAGGAGAATGACTAGGGGTTCTACAAGGTTTCTAACGCACTGAGAACCTTGTCTCAGATTCTCCTTTTTTAGTGTGAAACTGCCAGACACAACATTTGTTATATGGCTGGAGCTGAGACTGCGGGGATTTGCCTCCCCCTCCCCCCAGTTAACATGTTAAACGAGTCCCTGGTGCAGAGTGCAGACAAAAAGAATTGGCAGTGAACGAGCCGCCCGGTCAGGCCCCAGTCCCGTCAAGCACCCATGCGCCATATTGCCGAGGGCCGGTGCACGATGTTTTGCTGTCGGTACCGCACTCGAAATAAGGGTCATTTCGTTAATGATATTTTAAGTTTCACTCGCGTCGCGCGCCGGCTCATAAGCCTCGTTACTGATAATGGTCATCCTTCTTTGTGCCTTGTGCTCTCTAAACTGCCGCCATCAGGCTCGAAAACAGTTGATACAAATCGACTCCCCTGCATTATAGGCTAATAAAGTATCACAGCGGTCCATTTGATTCTGTTGCCCGGCCTGCGTAGTCAATAGGCTGCAACGCGCTCCATACGACCTAATGGTCTTGTTTTTATCATTGTAGCGAGGTGTTTTTGATGGGTACTCATTTCCAGAGTGCATAAATTACAGTGGAGAAGTGTAAATTTGGACCTGGTGCCTTTTTATTCGGGCCGCCTTATTACACGTTCGGCGCGGAGAAATTGAATCAAATCATACAGATTAGGCGCGGCTGGGCCGTGTTTTTCGACCGATAGGTGTTGGAAGCGGCGGCGGGACGCTGTGGTCAGTCGGAACAACAGGGCGGGCAGCGGCGGGGGCGGGGGCGGGGGCGGGGCCGACAGGCCGGTCTGGCGCACCGCAGACAGCACAGCCTTGTGATTGATACGGAGCCACGGTCCGACGGATCAGCCCTCCTCCGGAGTACCGGATCACAGCGATCCCAGTCCTCCCGGTCATGCCGGATGGGAGCCATTTCGAAATTGCGGACACAGCCGGAAAACAACGTGGTTAGGTACACGTCCTGTGATGGAAAACTGCGTTTAATTTCGTGTAGTTTTGCTCAAAGCTAATGTAACACGGAGTGACAGAAACGTCGCCGAAACTTGAACGTTCTGTTACGGTAAAACCAGTAGACTACCCGATCTTTTAACCGCAATATTGTAACGTCCACTGTATAGCAGTCTATTGGAGTCTTCGCCGACAATCATTGCTCCGGTGCAAGTTGTGTATGTCAACTCTGAATCCAAACAGCGCCTCTCGTCTCGACTCTCACTAATGGTAGGTGGTCCCTGCACCGTTTCTCCACCGCAGTGACCACCCGGGGGGCAGTCGCCGTCTTAGTATGCCCAGACGGCGAGTCAGTCTGTCGCAGGCTGGCCCGTCGCCGTCTTAGTATGCCCAGACGGCGAGTCGGTCTGTCGCAGGCTGGCCAGTCGCCGTCTTAGTATGCCCAGACGGCGAGTCAGTCTGTCGCAGGTTGGCCTGTCGCTGTCAGGCGGAGGGTGTCCCTGTCCGTGTCGATACACCGTTCGCTGGCCTACCACAGGGTCGCCTGTCGCTCTCTGGCGGAAGGTGTCCGTGTCGATACCGCTCGGTTTTGGGCGGAGGTCGGGCGCTGTCACATGTCACCTGAGGTCGGCCGCTGTCACGTGTCACCTGACGGTCCGACACGTAGGAATGTCGCGCGGTAGCACCCCGGACGGAAGGAATGCCGTGCATGACAGCTCGCCGCGACCGCTTGCCTCGACAGAGGCGTACCTGTTGCCGCGCACAGCGACGTCGGACGGGACTTCGGGAGAATGCCGATATTGAATGCCGATTGGGGTTCAGTCAGAACGCTGAGAGGGTCATATCCTGCATTACAAAATATATGGTTGGTACATCTATTTGACAGGGGAGCAGTATTTTATCAGACAATGCAAAAACTTGGTTATTGGATCCTGCCAGAAATGGTTCTTTAAAGTGGCTCAAGAACGTATATTTGTGAATTGAACGTTAATCGAGCATCAATCGGAGTTGCTCTAAGCTAAAGATTTAAGCTAACGTCCAGACAGTTACCTAGATGTAATATAAAACAAGAAAATGTAACTAATTCGCTGTGAACGCGCCTCTTCATCGAGTCTTCCCCAGCACCAGGCAGCATTAAAATATATTTTTATAGTCTTTAAATAATAAAATAAATTGTTTAGTCTTTTTATAGTCTGTCATATAAAGTTTAAGGTAAATTAAATAATACTACACATGTTTCGGACAACCAATGTCCCAAGGAATACGATTCAAGCGCTTAACATAGTTATATTTTTATCACGTACACATGCCACCACACGATGGTATCCAGCAGCCACTTGTGGTGCCGTCTGCGAACCACAGCGTCACGTAGATGAGCGTCGAGAGACAGACAGACAGACAGACAGACAGACAGGCGGTGGGGAGGCCGAGTGACTGGCCAGCTGGAAGGTACGAATGACGTCCCACTCAGCTACTCAGTGTCCGTCGTCACCGCCAGCAGCTCTGACGTCACCGCCAGCAGCTCTGACGTCACTGACAGCAGCTCTGACGTCACTGACAGCAGCTCTGACGTCGCTGACAGCAACTCTGACGTCACTGACAGCAGCTCTGACGTCGCTGATTCGCCGCCGTGACAGCCGGCAAAGGTCGCGTAAAATCGCTTAAGGAATTTTTGGATTTGGGTAACGGGTAGGTACTGGTAATGTTCGAAATATTTGTCTTGTTGTTAAAGCCAGGTAAACGACAATTTTCAATAATTTGCAATGGAAGTACAGAGTAGTCCAGGTCACCATCATCCTGTACCACATGCACCAGCACCATCAAAAAGGACACCACCATCCTTTTTCTCAGAGACTAATTTGTGTGCGTTGCGAAAATAAAAGTTATCGATAATCTCGTCGCTCAGCCTGGGAGCCTGGTCTCTGATCGGACGAGGCTCCCAGGCGGCGACTGCTATAGCGGGCTGAGGTAACCGTGTTGTCATTCCTGACTCGGCAGCGCTCTAACACAGACTGACCGAGCGGCGCCGGCCGGCCGCCATTAAACATTGACGCGGCTGCGGCGAACGCGGCGATCGGGAGGCCATTACGGCGCGCTGCATTTTTCAGCAGCACGCCATCGAGCGGCTGCATATTTCAGCAGCTGGCAAGTCGGCACAGCAGCGGCTCCGATCACCAGCGCTGCGCCGCCGCGCCGCGCAGCAGCCGGCCGCGGCGGATATGGCGCGCCGGAGACGAGCGGCGGCGGCGGCCGGTCGCGCGTGTCAGGCTAATCCGCTCTGTCCAGCAAATGAGCTCCATTAGCGGGCGCCCGGCGGCCGGACCATGTGCGCGGCGCGGGAGGAACGGCGCGCAGCCTCCGCGCCAGCAGGTCGCCGCGCCGCGCCACTTACGTCGCGCCGCGCGTCACTTATGTCGCGTTAGTTGCCCGGTAATCAGCCGGCGAGCAAATGGAGCCTTTGTGGGTGGCGTGCCGACCGCCACCGTAGCCACCGACGACGATGATACTGGGCGCCGGCGTAATCCCAGTCGGCTGATTACCGCGCTGATTACGCCGCCGGAGCGTCACCTGGCCGCGCCGAGACAAAGGCGACCGACGACGCGCCGCGACTGTCCGCCGCGCGCGCAGGAAAATGGCGGCGGCGTGCGCGGCGCGGCCCGCCGCCCACCGGCCATTCCGACGCAGCGCGGCCGGACCGGCGCGGCTGCGGTCGGCGCGGACGTCCCCCGGATTCCGCACGTCTCAGTCGCGCGTGCCGGGCTCAGCGACCAATCGGCGCGACTGACGCGGCCGCCGCGCCCATCGTAAATTATTTAGCACGTTAAATTAGAGCCTGCTAATGGGCGCACATCGTCGACGGAGGTCCTCCGGCGCGCGGCATTCCTCCGCTGCCGGAGGCCGCTCGACGTGCCCCGCGAGCCGAGCAGATGTATGGCCGTGTTTTGCCGACGGGAGAGCAAGAGGGAAGAGGAAGGAGAGGGGAGAGAGAGAGACGCTGTTGACGTCACGGTGAGCTTCGTCGGCTGACTCCGACGACTCGCTGTCTGCTGCCGGCTCGCTTGGACGCGAGAAGCGCACTCTGTTCACGTGGATTATAAGGGTTATGGTTCTAGTCCATCGGCGTAACTTGATGTTCATTGCAAGTAGCACAATGCACAACCAGCGGTGTGTTACCAGCGGTGGCGTAGCGGGGTTACCTGGGCACGAATCCTCGTGCCCAGTGTTTCTCGAGTTTGTATCGTTGATTAACCCATGAACTGCAAGCAGACAAAATTATAAGAACTGCTAAGATCGGAAGAGTGTGAGAGTTTTAGAAAGTGATAAGACGATAGGGGGAGCGTGAAAGAACATATGGAGACACGATGTACGGACACCCCACCCATCACGATGGCAGGTCGCGACACGGGGCCTCCCGGCGTGTCGCCTCATCACACCGCCACTAATCATCAGCTGCAGGCCGTGCATCACTCGTGGAGGCGGCGATCCGGCCGCAGCGGCGGCACTCATGGCGCGACGCGCCACATGTCGCCGCCGGCGCGCCACCCAGGCCGCAGCCGCGCCGCTAATGCCGCCAAGTCGCGCCGCATTCCTGGCTGGCGGTGTCCGCGCGTGTCGAGCGGGTGTGTCGAATGTGTCGGCTGTGTCGGAGGCGCTGTCGGATGTGTCAGGTGTGTCGGAGGCGCTGTCGGATGTGTCAGGTGTGTCACAAAGCGGAGGCGGGCGGGAAGGCAGTAAGCTTCCGTGATATGTCGGGCGCACTGGTAGGCAGTAAGCTTCCGTGATGTGTCAGGCGCATTTCGGAAGGGCCCTGAATGAGAGCTTGGTGTGGTATATGGCCTGGTCTGAGCGCTGCCGGAGCTTGTTGCCTGCTGGCAAAACCATGTCATATAAATAGGTTTGCAGTCCACGATGCTGGTATGTCGCATTCATGCTTATAATGTTGTATCGCTTTTCAAAAAGTAAAAGCATATTTTCTTCAACAGCATATGCAATATGCATCCACTATTTTCTTCTGCGGAGCATTTAAATCAACCACATAGGTACCTACTCATGCTTCAGACTTCCGAAAATGAGAGATGTTTAATAAAGAAATCCTCTCACGGGCCCATGGCACAAAGAAGCTCACCCTAAACAATACAACACCGTCCAAATATCACCCTGCCATCACACCACCTCACCACCGCACTGCTGACGACCACCAAGTGGTATCTGTGAGGTGGCACGCGCCAGAGCTCCCTGCCTGCGCTCACAACTCCGGAACGCGCGGGGCGCCCCCTCCCCCTCCCCCAGGGAAGGGGAGGGGCGTACCGAGCCCTCCCCGATATAGACCGGCAGTCTGTCACGCCGCCTGTCACGCCACCGTCACGCGCGTGACGGAAGCGTGACGCGCGCGTGACGTGGCGATGATTCGTCGACGGGGGAGTGACACGGTCATTTGTGGCTGCTGACCCGGCCGCCAGGAATAGGCCCTACCAGAGGAGAGGGGGGCCGGGGGTGAGGAGCTGGGAGCCCTCTGTCTGTCAGCGCGAGGTGGGGAGAGGTTTGGGTGGGAGGGGGAGGAGTCTGGGGGCGGGCTAAGAGGGATGAACATCGCTGTCATCTGGTGGATTATGGTAACGGGATGGCGCCAGACTGGAAGATGGAAGATCGCTTCAAATTGATTGGCTCTGAGCTTGACACAAGGATGACGTCTGTGAATGCGCGCGCATCGACGTGTCCTAGAAAGGCGATTTTCTCGTATCGTCATTCAAATTGACGTGTAAGGTGTCTCATCTGTCTTGATCGTTCACGCATTAGGACACGTGAGGCCCTTATCGCCACATTTGTATTCCAGGCGAGGCTTGTTTATGCACTGCTACACAGCATACACTGGCATGACGCTGGCACTCACCTGACAGGACTTCACAAGACCTGAGCTAACGGCTCGTCATCAGCTGCCGGAGCTCTGGTCCAGCGACCAGCACTGATCTACAGTTTCTTTGTCTCCCGCAAACAGCTCTTGCCCACCACTGACCGATGTTTCTATCTGCCTCTCCCTAGGCGGATGTTCCCCACGATCCGGGCGTCCTTCACCGGAGTGAAGCTGGAGCAGCGATTCCTGGTCGTGATGGACATCGTGCCGGCCGACAACAAGCGCTACCGCTACGCCTACCACCGCTCCTCCTGGCTGGTGGCCGGGAAGGCGGACCCGCCGGCGCCGGCGCGGCTCTACGTTCACCCTGACTGTCCCTACAACGGCGAGCAGCTCAAGAAGCAGGTGGTCTCCTTCGAGAAGGTCAAAGTCACCAATAACGAGATGGACAAGAGTGGGCTGGTGAGTAGAAGCATGTTGGTGATGGGGGATGTGCGAGAGCCCGATTCGATGCGGTGTGGAGAAACTTTAATTCACGTTTAGATGGAACGGAAGCGATATAAGAATCATTATCAACAGTGTTGATGGGTGGCTGTGGACTGTGGACTGTGGACTGTGGACTGTGGACTGTGGATGGGCATGGGTCACATCCGCAAGCATGAAGTTACCTGAAAATCAGTTGAAATATCGAATAACTTTTCTTTACTTAAGATTTTCTTATTCTTTTATATTGTATTAAATTTGCTTCCAATAATATTATGGATATGCATATGGTTGCATCAAATAAGCCTACAATATGCATATTGACGTTATGTGCTGGTTCCTGCTGCAGATAATCCTGAACTCGATGCACCGGTATCAGCCCCGAGTTCACCTGATCCTGAGGAAGGACGGACAGGCATCACAGAACATCACCGATCTGGAGGGACACGACTACAAGACGTTCGTCTTCCCCGAGACGGTGTTCACGGCCGTCACCGCCTACCAGAACCAGCTGGTGAGTCCTCAGCGCGGGACGGTGTAATCACCCTCGGATACAGATGAAGTCTTCACTTCTCTTTACTTTAAGTAGCACAGTAAAAACAAAGTAGTTGAGTCCGTTCCTATCAATAGGTGCAAATATCAGAGCGGCTGTTTGTTTTTAAAATGGTGAAACCATTACCATAGTCAAAGTGGATATATTTCAGGATTGACTGGAACTTGTAATTCGATGGCCGTAATGTATTTATAAACCATGTCTTATGGCTTTACATTGAATGAGTGTCGCAGTCTGACTCCAGTAGCTGCTTGCCTGTCAGTGAGAAGTATCCTGACGACGTATGTACTTATATGTGTTAGACGCATTCTATCTCCGTCCTTCGACTCAGCGAGCTGCCTTCTGCAAATTCTTTCCCATGTTGTCAGATTGTTTAGCTCGCATTTTTCTCTGGAGCCCACATGTTTTTCCTCTCGTCAGGCTCAGACCAGCCGATTGATGCGTGCTCTGATTGCAGATCACCAAGCTGAAGATCGACAGCAACCCGTTCGCCAAGGGCTTCCGGGACTCGTCGCGCCTCACCGACTTTGAAAGGTGGGTCAGGGTGACTCGGTGTGGCCACGAAGGCGTTTTAGAGGGAACGAGTGGAGGATGGCTTATAGTTTAGGGCATCTGTTGTCCTATTATGCTACTGAATAATTATCTGGGAGTGGAATGGTGTTTGTTTAGGTGCATGTGTGGTGCTGGTCAAAGTTAAAACACCCGGCAATTAGGGAAGTTGAGTGGTGGAAAAAGGTGAATTAACAACAGGAGGGTCGTATTCAGGCGAAAAGACACGGTTCGTTCACGGCTCGGTTCTTTAGTTCGCTGTTTTTGAGAATTTGCGAATAAGGTGAGTGAATGTCTAGAGACAAGTCCGCTATTTCATCAAATGATGGACAACGACATTGCTTTGGTTCGCTGCTAAACACCAATACATTTGGTACATACCTATAATATGGACACGAAATATGCAATGAGACAATGCATGGCAAATGACGCCAACTAGATTTGTCCTACGATAAAGCAAAACAAAAACATACCTTCGAGGTCTCAAAACATCATATGCATATCCGCATTAGTACTACTGAGTGTGCCTGTGATCCACATCACACAGCAGAAGCTGCGTCAATCCGACCCGACCTCTGGACGGGGTTAATTTCACGTCTGTTTGCCCTCTCGCTGGGTGGGCCTGGCCCGGGCCCGTCTGGCGTTTGACGAGCAGTGCAGACGTCGCTGCTACCGGGCGGGACTGCCTGCCGAGCCCGTTCTTCTCTCTCTGCCAGCCCCGCCTCCCATGGAGTCACTGCACCCGCCCGCTGCTGTGATAGCCGAGCCACACAAACACTCGAGGCACGCGATAAAAACAACATTTTGACGCCTTAAATCACCATGACGACGCGCGCCGGAACCGGCAGACGCCTTCCGGCGAGGCGGGCGGCCGGCGCGAGGCGGACACCTCTGCTTCGCGAAGCACCGGCAGCCGAAGCAGCGGCGGAGAGCCGAGAGGACGCGTCGTTAATAACCCCCGTCTCATATCTGGCATTCCGGTGTCGGGTTTTTCACGCTTATTTGCCGCACACCGCTCAGTATGTGGTTATCCGTCGCATCGCTCGCGGGCGGGCTGCTGCTGGGCGCGTACCGGTCTGTCACGCGGCTGCAAGAACTGGGGAGTGGTGCACACGGGGCCGCGAGGCTTCGTAAGGGAGGGGCACGGACCGCACCGGATTTCATGGGCCGTCAATCCCATCCCGACTGACACAGGGAGAGAGAGAGAGAGAGCTGAGCGGCAGGTCTGTCCCGACTGACTGCAGTGCGCTGTGGATATGCACTGAAATGATCCCATATCAAACTCGCTTCATTTTACAGATTATTTGTAACGTCATGAATATAGCAAAGAACAGGGATTGTAATGGCAATTAAAAAGTTTTTAGCGTTTGGCAATTAAAAAGTTTTCACCGTTTTGTATGAAGATGTCAGTGAGGATTAATGGTAAATGTGTCGTTTAGTAATTAGCGCTTATTCCACGGTGAGATATAAATTCAAGATGTATCACGTATCAATAATTTAAAGGACTTAGCGCATTATCACCTCGTGTCACTCCTTTAACTTGTCTCTCCAGAATTTTGACGAAATTAATAATAATGAAATGTGGTTAATGTTTCAGCGATGGTGATTGTGGATTGCATCATAGGTAGCACAGCGGGCCTCGGTGAACTTAGTCATGACATTTAGTTTGTGTTTACGTTATGTATCTGGAACAAGAAATGACCACACATCAGCATAGCACCTCAGTCACTCGTGATCGGGATAACACTTATCAACCACGGACACGGTTGGCTTGATCACAAATAGTGACTGCTGACTTTTGTATGCACGTTACGCCCACTGCAAATGTTAGAACCTCGTGCTTTATTGGTAGCTAATCATAATGATCCTCAGTCACATTAATGATTCGCTGCATGGATCCGCAGCCCCCCCCCCCCCCTTATGCAGTTCAGCCGCGGGAAATCTCAATGGATTGCTGTGGTCCGTAAGATATTGTGTCATGATCCGTGATATATCCTTTCATCCTATCGGCTTTCAAATAGCTACAGATGAGCTTGTGTACCTACGCATCACGTGTACAAGTCAGCTATACATTGCATACACAACTTACCAACACGTGCTCCATAAGTGCATTTCCAATTATGTAGATCATATCACCGGATGCCATTTGCCCACACTGGTCGCAGCTATGTGTGTATGCTCTGTAGGAGCGGAAGAGCTGCCTTCCCCCCGGCGGATATCTCTGTAGCGTTTCCGTGCCGTCCCCGAGGGTAACCGGAGATCGTCCTGGTCACGCCTCCCACGGTCTCCACTCAGCTGGCGAGGGACCGGATCCCGGGTCACCGCGGGTCACCGTCCCCGCTGCCGGCGGGGGACCCCCCGGGGAGCGGGGAGGGGCGGGGACCTCCGGGGAGGCGGGGAGCGGGGGAGCGGCAGGCACGTGCCCCGGCAGCGGCAACAAATGGCTCTCTGTTTGACTGCGGCCGGCGGCAAACAGACGCTGCCACGCCGGATCAACAGCGCGCGCCGCCCTCCTGATTGCTTAATCCCACTGGGAGACCGCCGCGCCGCAGCCGACGCGACGCAGGCCGGGGCGGGGACGGCGGCGGCGGCGGCGCGCCCCAGGCCATCGCCGCACCGGCCGGACCGACCGCGCAGGCAGGCGCAGATGTGGATATCGCAAATACAGGTCTTTGTGTTATTTGTCTTCTGGGTGTTGTTAAAATGCCGGCAGCTTTTTAAATGTAACATTTTTTCCCCAGCCTTGCGTACTTTAACCCTCGCCAGTGTAGGCCCTATTCACCTACGTGACAGTGTAGGGGGGGGGGTTGATGGAACCCCCCCCCGTGC
>JARBER010046209.1:0-12139 GCA_030265075.1 Balanus glandula | reverse complement strand
GCTTCTCGGACACCTAATGCTTTTTGCTAAGAAGACGGCAGAACAGGAGAAACTGGACAACGGATACCGGCTTGGTGAGTGCTATGGTCCACCATGATCTGCTTCCCCTCCTTCAGTCTCCAGCCGACCAGTCTATCCGATTACGGGATGTATTGCCGTGATGTGATCGGGGCGTCGAGACCAAACGACTTTCGGATTTAAACACGAGCACTGCTGATGGGCGCTGCATAGAAAGTCGCATTTATAACGTCCCCCCCCCCCCCCCCTGTGCCCTTAACTGATGGTAACACCACTATGGTCTACATGGCATACATGCTCATTTTCAGGAGGCATCGGCGCTGGGCAGTGAGGGGGTAGTCTCAGTTCGAAAGGCTCAGTTTCTCACCAGAACCTTAGATAGAACCTGAACCAGAACCTGCCTTACGATGGCCGCCTGAATGGCCCGTGTTCCTGTCTGACACGTGATCCAGCAATGGCCATCTGACTTGCGTTCCTGTCAGACGTTTTTTTCAGCGATGGCCGCCTGACAGTGTTCTTGTCTGATGTGTTCCAGCGATAGCCGTCTCACTTGTGTTCCAGCCATGGCTTGGGTGCGGAGTCGGTCGTAGTCAGTAATTTTGGCCGGAGTCGGAGAAGGTAAAATTTTGCCGACTCCGGCTGACAAGTGTTGATGTAAAGAGTACTCAGTACTCACGTTTATTTTTGTTGACAGCCAACGAAAATCTCTTAAAATTCACCTTCAAAAATTTCTTCATTTCTCTCCACTCATCGAAATTTTGCCCTACCATGATTGTCAAACTTTAAAAAATTGTTTTTTTTAACTAGGGATGTTTTCGAGGAAGGCATTTAGTATGAAGAAAAAATAAATGTTGCGACTAGATAGTACTTGGTAGCAATGGCTTCAGCTAGCTGAAGGTCAGTCACTTGAGAAACTATCGACTCCGCAGCCTTGATTCTAGCAATGGCCCCCCGACTGGCCCGTGTATTCCCGTCTGAGCTGTGTTCCAGCAATGGCCATCTGACCGGTGACCCCCCCGTGTTGCAGTGGTTAACAACGGAGCTGACGGCGCCCAGTCGGTGCTCCACCTGCACCTGCACGTGCTGGGCGGCCGCCAGATGAACTGGCCCCCCGGCTAACGCCCGCCCCACACCGTCCACTGTCTCCGCCAATGGTGTCCGCTCAGTCGCGCTCTCTCTTTATTGGAAACGTTCAATAAAGACGAATAAAATACCAACTGGGTCTCGGTTCGTTTCTTCGTCCGGGCGGTCACAGCCACGCTCTCAAGGCACTCGCGGGCGCCGCTGCCCGGCACGATTCATGATTACACAGCGACACATCGCACTCGGCTCAACCGCCAACTGCCGTGCAAAAGGTTCATAAAACTAGCGTGCTGGGCCCGGCCGCCGCCGCGCTACGCACTGCAGTTATAATATATAGATTATATGTACACACACACATACACAGGGACATCTGGCAGGCCCGGGTACGAATTCACAACCACGCGCGCGCCTAGTCCTTGTAAAGGCATGCTGAAAGACAGTACCCTGACTGGAAGTGCGTCCATCCCGGCGCCGTGCAGGCCAGCCTAGCGCCGCCGGCGTCCAGGTTAAAAGGAGGGACTAGTCGCGGCAAAACGTGGTCACGGCATAACAGCGTTAAAATCGGCACTCGACGCGGCGTTAAAAGCGACGCTCCACAGCCCACAACGCGTATACAAAAGGAGGCTGCCGGGTAGGAATCGGGCAGAGCGAGGTTGGAGTCGACACAACAGGGGCCGGGAGCCAGGTCTCATCCGGTCCCAAGACGGGCGGCGCACGGCGCTCCGAGACGGACGCAGAACCACTCTCACAGCAGACAGACACAGAAGGGAGGCACTCTCAGCGTACCCAGAATCGCCACGTGGTCCGCGGCTTCGGGCGGCTCCCCGGCACACCGTCTCCGCTGCTGAGCCGCACTCGACCGCGGCGGCTCACTGGACCGGCGCCTCACAGCCGCCGCGCGCCACACACGCCGTCCGGCCGCTCTCAGAAGGTGGTGCTGCGGCTGCGGGGCGTGCCGCGGCCCACCGACCGGCCGCCGCCGCCCCGCTCCGGCGAGCAGTGCGCGCTGCTCAGGTCGGCCAGCTGCGAGCGCAGCAGCTGGTTCTCCAGCCGCTCGGCGTTCAGCTGACGGCGCAGCTGGGCGCGGCTGCGGCAGCTGGCCGGCTGCAGGGACGGGTGCACCAGCAGCTCTCCCGCCGTCGGACGCCGCGTCCGGTCAGGGTCAATCAGCAGCTGTAACCGATCAGAGGGGGACGAGGTCAGAGCGGGGCAGCAGCAGCCGTCATCGATAAACTGCGGCGGCGACGGACAATACATACATCACAAACATACCACACGGATGTCGCGCTCGCCAACACGACTTATCCGCTGGTATCACGACAAATCCGTCGGTACCACGTGAATCCGCTCAGTTGGCGTTCGGCAACACGATGAATCTACTCGCGAACGCAACCGTCAGACGAATCTGCGGTAGTTGCGCGGATTTCGAAACCAGTCGGGAAAGCGATTGTGTTTTTGCAGTATTTAAAAACGGAATTGGAATATGAAATGCAGTCTCTCAAACTGAACATATCTGACAAATTGTACAGAAATGTATCATAATACGTAAAAGAACCACGTTAACTATGACATGGCGCAGTTGTGACAAAAACTGCGGAGTTCCCGAACGCAATTTCCAGCGGATTCGTCGGACGACGGATTTGTCAGCGGATTCGTTGTTGCCGAACGCGCCAAGAATAACTGGTATGGACGCTTAGAAAATTGGTTTCAGATGGCACACAAATGAGACAACTCGTGTTGAAGCAAGACGTCAATATGACCAATCGCATCCAATCGCATCCATTGCGCACAATTATACGGCGGGGCCGAAAACTCACAATCCACACTCACCAAGAACCATCAGCTCCACTCGCACAAACATCCGCACTGAAAGTGTGTGCCCGTCCCCGTCCCCGCCCTCTCCCTCCCACAAGCACCACACGTCTGCCGCGCGCCTGGCGCCGGTCTTACCCGGATGAGCTGCTGCAGCTCGTCTGAGAAGCCCGTCAGCGGCGGCACGACGCCGTCCCGCAGCGCCTGCCAGGGCTCGCCGTTCTTGGGCAGCGGCTGGCCGCACGCGCACTCGAGCGCCGTCAGACCGAGCGCGAACATGTCCGCCTTGGCCAGGCTGTCGTAGTCCTCGAGCAGGATCTCCCGCGGCATGTAGCGGCAGTCGCCCTCCTCCACCTGCCGCTCGTCCTGAGACGTCACGTGGCCAAAGTCGCCTGTACGGAGGAGACACACACGGGTCAGAGAACTGGCCGCTGTGTGAAAAATGACGTCTGCGCAGACGAACGTAGACATCGTAAAAATACAACGCAAAAATGATAACAATTCCATAATTTATGTGATTTCACGTCAAAAACATATGCACAACAGGTACCTAACTCACAGGCAACTCAACCATACAGCCATGGCCAGGCTCACCCATCCCTACGTTACACACATTCCGCCCAGTCTGACCGCAGTCGCGCCGCAGTGCCACCGCCGCTGACCTATTTTGTAGATGATCTCGTCGTCTTCCTCTGCCAGGTCCTCGTCGAAGCCGTCATCGGAGCTGACCACGCTGGCGTCGTCCTCCAGCCGCGAGCCGGCGCGCCGCTCGCCGCCGCTGAACAGCTCGTTGTCCGTCAGGAAGATGTTGCCCGGCTTCAAGTCCAGGTGACACAGGTGCATCGAGTGGATGTACCTGCCCGCAGAAAGCGCAGACAACAGCCGGTCAGAACGAGCGTCAACCGGCTGCGATGCCGCCAGCTCGACTAGCTGCTGATGCGCTGCGGAGGATTGCTGCACAATAAGACTGAACACGGACTGGGCTGAAATGAAGCTACCGCCACATCTATGGGCGCAAACTTTAACAAACAGTAACAGCGAGACAGCCGCTGACATCTCACAGCACACACCGCATCATAACAACACTGTAAACGCTCCCGAATGACGCCAGTCACGCCTCAAATTACGGCCACCTGCTGATCGATGCCATCCGGGTCTAAAGAACCTGTAAAGAACCCAAATCATCGTCTACCGACAGATCTACCGGCTACGCTTCACAGCCCCCCGTACGAACACGAGTCGCGGCGCAGCGTCGGCCCGTCCGGAGCTCCGCGGCCACTCACCGCAGTCCGCGCGCCACGTGCAGGATCATCCGTTTGATCTGCGCCTCGAAGAGAAGCGTGCCGGCGGCGCGATGGCGCTCCAGCAGAGCGGCCAGGCTGCCGCGCGTGCAGAACTCGTTCTGAATCAGCATATGGTTGTTCTCCGCCCAGGCCGAGTAGTAGCGCACGATGTACTGGTGCTTTCCCAGCACGGCGTGCGCGTACACTTCATTCAGCGCGCTGCGCCTGTAACGACACAGGAGGACAAAGGAGTCAGTCAGTAGTCCGGCGCTCAGGGATTTGACGATCGGGACGTGATATCGACTTGTGACCATTTCAGGAGAGGGCAGCGAATTGGCAATAATCAAGTGTTCACACATAGAAGTAAGGAATGCACATACCATCATGATAGCCATATATCAGGGGATACATAACATTATTAACATTGCAAGGTATATACCTTGAGATTCATACAATCACTAAAAACGTCGACGCCACGCACGGAAATCACAGCGCCAGGCGCCAGCAATAGTCCACAACCCATCCACACATCACTCCCACCCCAGCCCATACCTTACACAGTGCACAACTCATACACGATCCACACATCACCCACGCCACAACCTACACAGACCGGTCCGGCCCGCGAGACTGCCGCGCCACTCCCGACTCACTCGTGCGAACTGCCGGCCACCGGTTTCCTGCTGCGTTTGATGGCGTAGGTGCAGCCGTCCAGCCGGTTGGTGCAGCGGAACACCTGTCCGAACTGGCCGCAGCCCACCTCCTCCTGTAGCACGAACTCGTGGTCCAGCCGCGAGACGTTGGCATCACACAGGGCCAGCCGCTTGGTCGGCACCGGCTCCTCCGCCTCGCCCTCGTCCATCGAACAGTCAGTCGACACCGACAGCAGAGAGCTGAGACACGCAGAAGGGCGACACGAAACACGACTATAGGTCAGACCGGCGGCATGACGTACGTTTTGTTGGGCGACAGCAAACATAGGCGGTCACAGCGTGGGTACATTAAATCTGAGAAAAAAAACGTAGATTAAAAGGGAGACTGAAATGATGACATAACATTGACAGCAGCGAAATAAGAGCAGATTTATGCAGACAGACTACATGGAAAAACAATATTTGTAAATTGGGAACAGGGTTTTTAGGCGCAAGCAGAAACATTATCAACGTTGGTACAAACCAGCTGGTTGCACAGAACAGCCCCCATCCACTAATCCCAGGATCCCTTCATCGTGACGCCATCCTGGGAGCAGATTTCCTTTTACCCGTTCGATCGCGTGTTAAAAACACAAACTTTACCGAAGGATGACGACATAAGTTTAACACATAAAGTAAAAACCAGATATTCTTTGGTTTTGGCTATTCCTATTGTTTGGTGAAATGCATCTGTTGTGACGTCAATACGCGTATACATATACGTTTTGAGAGGTTTAAGTCAAGACTGTAAAACGAAGGGAAAAGGATGGCGATCGCTTAGTAAAGCATGTCCCGCCATCTTACAAATTATTGTTGTCAACTACTTCGTGCCGTCACGCTGGCTCCCATTTCTCTCTAATGGGCAAAACTTATTAGTAAATAAATCACCACACAGACACACGGCCGACCAGGCGCCGTCGACTCGCACGTACCCGTCGGCGCCGCTGACGTTGTCCCGGTGCCGTTTCCGCTCGTTGGCCAGCCGGTTGCGCGGCGTGAACGGGTTCACGTTGGCGGCCGGGGTGCGGTCGCGGCCGGTGCGCGAGCGCGCCAGCACCTTGCGCATGTCGGGCCGCGAGCGCAGCAGACTGTTGGAGTTGAGGTCGCGCGGCATCTGCGGCGGCATCATGCAGTCCTCGAGCAGCGTGCGCGGTGTGGTCGGCACATCACCCAGGTGCAGGCCTGGACGCAGACACGCAGGAGCAGACGATGGTCAAACCATAGTGTGATAAGTCAATGGTCAAACGATGCAGAACAGATGACGCGTGAATGGAAATCAGTATAAGTAGTTGACAGTTTCTAAGCTGTATGTTACTGATTAGGCCAGAGAGGTAAAAACATTACATAGCAATGTGTGCCCATTTGTTTTCACCTGGACAGTGTCCCAAAATGTGTCGATTTCAGTGAAAAATGACAACCAAATGCTAATGGGCACCATATAACTCAATTGTTGAGGCGCCCTAAAGCCCAAATCATCATCACGACAACCAAATGTTTATAATTTTCCAATCTTGCTCTCCATTTCAGGAGTAAATTTTCCACTCCCAAATTATTAATTGTGATATTGATCTGGTATACCTAGATATTGACAAAAACATGTATTACTTCGATGGAAACTACTGCTTTTTACATTCTAAATAAATCAATGTTGTTCAATTTGATGGATAATTTTCCACTCTCATGGTCTTTCTGGGCTCAAATTTTCCACTCAGACAAGGGGAGGGGGATATCCCAATTCTCGTAGCCCGAATCCCGGTCACTGTAGCCCGTATCCCGGTCGGCGGTCTCGTATCCCGGTCCCATAGGTATCCCGCTTTCATATTCGGGTCCTGTATCCCGTCCATTACATCGCATTCTGCATACTCTTATCCATAATATGACTATCGAATTGAAACTATATTTTTTATGAGAAAAATATGGGAAAATGATATGAATGTTCCCATTGTAATCCAAATTCCAATGGGGGCCAAAACGTGATGGACCAACAATTAATGTTGGAAGTGCCTTCACAGCCAAAGCATGCGCTCCGACTGGCCTCGTGACCGAGCTCAGACGCCCTCACTGTATGTATATGCACTGTGCAAATGCGTATGTAGTACACAAAGTGGTGACACATTTTTCAAACTTGATTGATGGCATCAAATCGAACTTTGAAATATGATATTTGCTGAATGGGTCCCAATTTTGAAAAACAGACTTCAGATTGAGATTCAAGTGCATTTGCTCTGTAATATATCAAATGTTGCAATAAAGTGAGTCTGTTTAATACAAACTTATCTAAACATTTCATCCTTGTCCTACATTGTTAAAGTCAACCACCACCACCTTAAAAGATCTTATAGCCAGTAGCATGCGTCACCTTCCACCACCAGAGAGTGGGAGAGACAAAAAAAGACATTCTCTCTCACCCTCGAATCTCTGGCCGACGCGGGACGTGTAGTGCTGGTGCGGCAGCTCGCCCTTGATGCGTTTGTAGGGTGGCGAGGGCGAGGTGGAGCTGTGCCGGTCGCGCGCCAGCCGGCTGGCCGACTTAGGCGGCGCCGGCGTCTGGCCGGCCGACAGGCTGTGCTGCGCGAGCAGGCCGTGGCCGAGGGCGGCCGGCAGACGCGACATCGGCCGCCGCGGACTGGACGTCATCGACGGCGGGTGGAAGAGGCGCGCGGCCGGCGGCGGCGACACGCCGTCCACCGCCGCCGACAGGTCGTCCGCGTCGCAGCCGGACGACATGCTGTTGATGGACAGCTCGCACGTCTCCGGCTCGTCGTCGCTCATCATTGAGAAGTCGATCTTCTGCGCGATGGAGCTCATTGTGGCGGTTCTGCTGTCAACTGAGAAAAAAAACGGTGTTTGTTGAGAATCACAAGAACATAACTCTGGCACAATGGCATGACAAATGAATGCACAAATAAACCTAGTGTATAAGTTTTAACAATGACCTAACCCAACCCAACCAATGCTATGCAATTAACAAGTAACCTTTGTTAGTTTGTGTGAGGCAAGTAATGGAAGCCTGAATGCTTACATGTTGAAAAAAGGAAACTCAACATTTTGAATGAAGTTTTAATATGATGAGATGTGTAGCATTGCTATTCTATAGTCAGTTTTACTCTATATAGGTATGCAAGAGCACAATATAGCTGTATGTTTTTTGTTTTGTTTTTACAAGTATGAAATAATAATATCAACAATAATAATATCAATGTTTGGAAGCAGTTTTTGTGAAATAAAGAGTGTATAATATGCTCTTTGTTATTTGTAGTAAGTTTTTGTGTAAGTAGGCGTGCAAAATCACAAAATCACTAAACCTAGCATTAACCTTCCAAACAATAAATAATATTTTTAGCCTGTGGTGGATAACTTACAAACATTGCTTCACCACAATTCTTCTGAATGTTGATTCATTCAAACTTGTGATCATTCAGAAACATGGAGAAAGTGAATATCTTAAACATGTGACTTCAATGCTGAATACACCTAACAAATCACAAAGCCCATGTCACAACAATAGCAGATGTGCATGGCTCTATGAATAATTTTCACATCTCCAGAGTAAATAAGTGTTCAATCTAGAAACCATTAGACTTACATCCTATACAAAACTTACCTGACTAGAACCATAATTACTTCATTCAGCCTTATAATTAATGGCACTGGGAGTGCTGCCAGAGTGGTGTGATTGCAAAGTAAGTTTCTTGTTGTGAGGAAGGGTAAAAAGTTGATGTCGCAGACATGTCAGAATATCAGACTTTTCATGCTAACAGAATGATGATGATACTGACATTGCTTATATTCTGATAGCATGTCGAGTCTGACAATAAAGCTGTCCAGTGTAACAGTACCTTACCCTAAGTAGTCAATACCTGAAGGTTTGTGTTCAGTTCCAATGCAATGATACTTGTAGAAGTAGAATTAATATGAAGTAGTTAGTATGCCTACCAATTGGCATGCAAAACTATTTTAATTGATGTACTGTGTTAATAATGCACTACAAGATCTGGTCAAAACCTGTCATATCAATGTATTGCGGGATGGATCTGAGCTCCACATTAAATTTTCCCAAAACCAAACACCACACTTGTTATGAACACAGTTGTTCACCAACCTCATGCAGATAATTACCTACTAATGCAATGCACAATGAATAGCTAGCTGGAAATATTATGTAAAAAGCCTTTGAAGCTGGTAGTTATTCAAATATATTGTTAACTGACTTCCAAGGCCACACTGACAAAGCAATTCAAATTCAATCCTTCACCATGGACAGTAGGATATTCCTACCTTAAAAGGTGTGTCAAAAAATTATTGGATATTTTAGAAGATTGGGATGCTAGAAAAATGACCATGGAAAGCTTATATTACAGTATTTCGGCCTTACCTTGTAAAAACGATGTCCTTGAGCATCGCCCATACACAAACACCAATTATTATGACCGACACCAAGTTTATATTTGTAAATATACAATCAGAACTAAAAATATGTCAAAGTTTAAAATCCCGGCTTCCTCGTAAGCACTCTCCGCGACAAACTGGCTTGAAAAATGTATAACCTGTCACGAAAACACACCACACTCAAGTTTCAACACAATGCGTTAGCGAGCGACAATCATGGCGCTGGGGAAATGATTGAATTAGTGATGGGAAAGTTACTGGTACTTACTTCTGTCGATTTTTACAAAATCTAATAAATAAAGAAGCCTTTTCAACTCATTTATGAGTATGGAAATAAATGACAAAACTTCAAAAACTTTATAAAAAAATGTCAGATTATTTTTCCTTGAATCAAAATTTTTAAACAAAACTTTTTCATTCAAATAAGAAGATAAGCAAAAATAACATTGTTTTTCTTAGATTGCAAAAGTGCTTTTCCTTTTCATTTGTCCATCAAAAGTGTTCAAAAATCTTCTTTTTTTATTTGAAGCTCTACCCGAAACAGAGGTACTGTATTACAAATTTCCAATTTAAATATGACCAGCTCTAAATAACCGTCGCGCGTTTTCAGTACAAGGTAGGTAAATTATCTTGGTGTCCCGTTATGATTAGTCGTCTCACACTCTGACCCTTTTTTCCCATGGGCACTGCTGATAGCAGGATACAGCTGGCTTTTGCGATGCTGTTTCACATATATTTCTACGAATCCAATATCAGAAGCACACCTGCCAAGTTCTACTGTCCATATTCATATTAATATTTCGTTTGGCGTTAGAGCCGCATCTTTCTATTTTTTTAAACCCATAAGCATTTCAAGCTAGCCCTTACCTGCACATTGAGCAATAAGCAAAGATAAATGGCATTGGGCATTCTGTTGTAGGATCCATTAATGTGACAGAGTTTAAATAAAATATATGGCGTAATTGTATGTAGCTGTATAAATACACAGGCGCGTAAACGCCACTTGGTCACTGCAGGGATCAGTTCCCAGCAACCTTTCTGTCTCCAGGAAATTTCGGAAGGTGGTTACGTCAATGATCAAACATTTTTTGTGGGAAGGCACTTTCTGACGCCGTGGCATAGTGCTGCAATAGTGCATAATGCATGTAGATGGATTCAGACTTTTGTAACCGACTCATAGTTGAGCTGTGATTTGTAAAGCATTGTAAATTAGTGCATCCCGTTGCGCCGCGGGGGTCGACCCCACGGTCAGTGCTTGCCCACCCAGCTGCCACATGTGCGGCGCCGGGGCGCCCGGTCGTGCTCGAGCCTCGAGCTCACTGAGTTAGTGGGCGGGCGGGGCCGCCGGCCTGGTGACACCCCAGCGCGGCCGGTCACCTGTCTGTGCCCTGCAGCGACAGCGTTCGGTCGGGCGGGCCAGCGGTAGGCGAGAGATCGAGAAAGCGATAGAGTTCTGGTTGGCTTACAGTTACCTTTTAATCCTCCCGATTGCCGGTGTACCGTCCCATGTCACGCCCACTTTAACCCGGGTCTTGGCTCTGGTGGTCGCTTGCCACCGGGCATGCTTGGTGGCTCTCGAGCCGTCCCCGGGAGTGGTGGCTGTCTATATGGTGTGGGGCCTCCTCACAGCTGCTGGGAAGGGCCTGTCCATGACCGGTCACTCGGCCGGCGTTCCATCGTGACCCATTTTAGTCCGCCCCTGTAGCTCAATCGGTAGCACTGGACTCGTGATCCAACCGCGGTAGTGATAGCCCGGTACAAGTCGCTTCAGCTCAAGTTTCGGGAGTGGTGGCCATCCATCATATATCGCTTCAGCGCTCGCTATTTGCTCAAGACTGGGATGGCCTGCGGTAGGTGGCAGCGGCCGCACTGTAGGCCGGTTGACGGAAGCTCAGCTAGACGCGTTAAACTTAGACGCGTCTAGCTGGACGGAGCTAGAAGTCTCCAGCCGTAGTGAATGATTGTGACACACGCTTTCGGTATTATCATCTTTGATACAAAACCAGTCAAATTTTAACAGCGCAGCAGCGACGGTAGTGATTAGGAAAGCTCTGTGGGATTCAGAAATCTGGAACGACGGATTTTATATTTTTCAGGCTATAAATAACACTTCTTTACTCCACAGCAGACTTGTTAATGGTTCCCTTTAATGAATGATTTAATCATGATTAACCGGCCGACATTTATGATTCAATCATTATTCAATCACAATATTGTCACTGCTGAATGATTCGTTATTCACGAATGATTCAAACACACAATTTATAAATGCGTAAGTGCAAGTAGCAGTACATATATTCCAAATGTTTACAGATCAAATGAAGGTGCTGAAAGTGAACATTACATGTGTTGACTCAGTTCCATTCCCCATTATGAGGTTTGTAGTTTCCGCAGTCCCCCAAAAAGGAATGATTCATTGTGTCATGAATGATTCAATCACCCTTCTTCCTTTGAATGGATGATTAAATAAATGATTCATTGCATCAATCACGAGGTGAATCGAGTCATGAATGATTCATGTGAAATGAGAATGATTCAATCAAAAATAATGATTCAAGCAGAATCATTGACAAGTTGCTCCACAGTAAATGCAGAAAGGTATCATTTACTTTTATACTGGACCTTGGTCACACTGCAATTTAATTTCCAAATGAAGGACAAGATTAAACATTGCAATACATTTGTAATGTTCCTGGCAACAGCACTTGATGTATCTAAATTCCCTAGTTTGATTTCTCGACTTCTTTCAACAATCCATTTAGGATTGTTGGCTATCACAAGGCTACAGTGATCAGCTACATATCTATTAACTCTTTAAAATCTGCTGCATTTTTCACATATGCCTTGCAATCATGTATACAT
>JARBER010046098.1:0-12141 GCA_030265075.1 Balanus glandula | reverse complement strand
AACAAATTTTCATTAAGAACAGTTGTTGCCATTTTTGAAAACAGAAAAATTAACTGTATTAAACAATATAATCAGTTGGTTTTCTGATAAATTTTCGGAAGGTGGCCTGTTTCCTTTAAGTGTAGGAGAGTAGATGATAGACTAATATAGATTGTATATTAACAATGTATATCATGGTAATGGTATCTCTTAGGGTATTGTAATTTTGGAACCATGGTAGAACTTCATCAAGGCAGGAATTTGAAACCAATTGTTATTTTGTTTTTATATTCTGTGGGAATCTGAATCCTCATTCAATTTTATTTTTAAACCCTATATTTCTCCTGGTGTATGCAAGTTGTGCACTGATCTGTATTTCACAGAATTTCAGCCCTAAACAATGGTAACATACTGATTACTTGATGTCTGATGAGCAGCTTAACCAAATTCATATCTATTTTTCCAGAGTGGGACTCTGAAATGGCAACTGAACATGACAAGGCAGTGCTAAACAGCATCCTGGATCCATCTCTGCCCCTGGGAGATGCTCTGAACTTTGAGGCACCTGCTGAGGAGATATCCAGCATTGAGCCAGATGGTATGTCAAGCCAATGGCAGGTTGCAGGCCAGGACCTGCCATACCTCTATTTTTGGCCTCTGTGTCCACCAAGAGTCTGTACTTAGTGTACAATATGCTTGTTCTGAACAGTGTGAAGATATGCGAAAATAAGCTTATTTGTCTCTCATATTGGTAATAATGAATCAGTTTTGTAGTATTCTGGAACAAAATTCTTAGCTTTCATTTGGGTGATATGTGTACTGTTCTCAGGAAGACAAAGCAATTATTTCATTAAATGACAGTAATTCTTAATTTTTAAAGAAATAATTGAATTAGACAAAAAAATGATAGCATTCACTAACATTTGTTCTGCATAGTAAGACACTTGACAGTAAAGTTGATGGGTGGCATGTTTACTATGGTGAACAGGTTGATAAAGTAGTGACATATTTTAGGGCTGTTGGTTGAATGTAATAACCATTCTCGCACCCTCACATTACATACCTGTATTGCCCCAGGTGTTGCTGAGTCTGACAGTGAGGAGAGTCAGCGGTCACGGCGGCTGGAGCGGGACGGCGTCCAGGCGGCAGAGGGCGGCCAGCACGAGGAGGCGCTCCGCCTGCTGACCGAGGCCGTCACCGCCGCCCCGCAGCGCGCCTCGCCCTACAACAACCGCGCCCAGCTGCTGCGGCTGATGCACCGCAATGACGGTGAGGCGGCCTGCTGCGGGGACAGGGCTCTCTGCAGAGCCTGGGAGTGAAGAGAGATGTTCAGTTATGTTGACAGTTTGTGAATATGTCGTGGGTAGTCATGAATTGGAATGCACCTAATGCTCTCTGTCGATTAACGCCCAAGGATGACTGTGCTATAGCAGCGGTTGCCGGGACCGTTTGTAACTGCGAACAACTGAAGACGGCATCGTATTATGTTCACCCGTGCTGAAGGGGTGGGGATGTAGACAGCTCTGTAAAAAATGGAACATCAGGTCACCTCAGGTCAAGTAATGAGTCACTTCAAGTGACCCCACCTCCCAAAAAGTTTGACTTCGTGTCACAACCAGAGTATTAGCCTCATTATTTGAAACTTAGATGCTTTTACAAGGACCCCACCTCCCAAAAAGTTTGACTTCATGTCGCAGCCAGAGTATTGGCCTCATTATTTGAAACTTAGATGCTTTTGTAAGGCTGTAGTTACCCAATTCGTATATCTCGGATGTTTGTGTACTGGTGCTTAAGGTCAGATCGAACACGTTACGATCATTATGAGTGAATGGGAAAATATGGCTAGCGCTTTTTTACGTACACGCCTTGTATCCGACCGAGTCTCTTACTATCATGTCTTACAGCTCATGTTTGATGATTATGCTGTAATATTTGCGAACTAACCCCAGCAAGGTCAGCTAGTCATGTGACCAATGTGCGTTCACGAATACACTTTTGCCAATAACTTTTGATAGAGAATGCTAGAGACATCAAATCGATGTCAATGTCTTGATCTCATCGACTGTTGTCCGCCAATATACAGTCAGTCTACAAATGTTCTTCCCTTGCCACTACGTGGTGCTACGGTCGCGATAGGTAAAACAAAATGTGGGCTCCCATCGTAGATTGGCACCCACTGCGGCTGTTGGGCACGTGCGTGACCTGGGGAGGAGTGGAGTGCGAGTGGTGTGGAATATTGGTATCTCTAGCCGCTTACGAGGGAAGGCGAGCCCAAACCTGACCTTTGTCACCCCAGCGGACAATTCCTCTGCGTCGCCGAATGAAGCCGTTGCGGCGGGCCGCATGTGTCTCGCTAGTGATAATCACTGCTCAGGCGCGATTCCCTCTAGCCTGTGAATGTGGCCCACACCGTCACACCGGGCGTCGTCTCTCCGTTTGACAGAGGCGCTGTGTGACGCGGACCGGGCGGTGGAGCTGAGCGAGGGCCGCGGCCTGGCCGGCCGGCAGGCGCTCTGTCAGCGCGGCCAGCTACGCCAGCTGGAAGGACGGCAGGAGCAGGCGCTGGAGGACTACCGACGCGCCGCCAAACTCGGCAGTCAGTTCGCCAAGACCCAGGTGCGCCGCCCTCCCGGCCTCGCTGTGGCTGATCGCTTATCAGCTACCGCTGATGAGTAGGTCTACCCGAGGACTCGATTATTTTGAATGTTTTGTTTGCGGAAGTTTGGTAATGTAGTAATTCAGATAAGTGTTCGGCACACGACTATTTTCTTGTTATTTCACGATCCGGCTTATGTGTCATGTCACCCCATGCTTCTGATCCCGATTTTCATGGTGAAACAGATTCTAATCTAAGCTCCAGAGTTTATGATTTCGCCGACGTTTGATTTCAGTATATTTCCTCTCTCCCTCTCTGATTGCAGCTGGTGGCTCTGAACCCGTACGCAGCGCTGTGTAACCGAATGTTGGGCGAGGTCATCGGCAAGCTGCAGCGCGGAGAGACGGACGAGCCCAAGTCGTAGGCCGGGGGAGGCCACTCAGCCCGACCGCTCGGCTAAAAAGCTGCAGCGGGGGTCGGACGAGCCCAAGTCGTAAGCCGGGGGAGACCACTCAACCCGCCTGCTTAAAAACTGACAGGTGACGAACGAGTCCAATTAACTGAGGGGAGTAAGCTGAGGGGAGGCATCTCGATCTGAAAACCACGTTGCAGCAGCGGAAAGAGGCGGGTGAGCCCATGGCTAAAGCGGAGTGGAGGTTGTTCCTCCGGGCCCGAGTGTGCTCAGTTTCCGCCGCAAGTAGGGTGGCCACAGGGCTAGCTAACAACTATACTCACGGTGGTGGTACACACTGGTGTTGATATACATCATGGTATTCCGTCCTAACATCCGTCCATAGCGGTAGCAGCTTGATATATCGATGATATTTTTATACTGGTTTTTAGATATATTGCTTGCATCGTGATGTAACGAGTGGTCAGTAAGTACATCGTAGGAAATGTGTGTTCGCTTAACTTTAAACGCGCCATTTTACGTCTCGTTCGTTAATGGCAAAGCATTTTGCTCAGCACTGTTTTCCATTCCCTACATGTTGTTTATATGGCCAGTATAGCTGTCTGGAAGATATTATATCTTCTTCACTCAAGTGCCAACTAACCCGGGTGTGTGCAATGGTCTCGAAATGTGCAATATAATTTTCCTAAAAGTAAACCACAATCGTGTTCACCCCTCTTAGTCCTCCGCTAACCACTCGTTCAGCATCGCAGTCGTTTGTGGGCGAGCGTTCTTTAGTCTGAGCCGTTTCCGCTGCAGTGTTTCCGGTTCGGCGTGCTGCCTGAACCTGGGAGGGCTAAAGAGAGCTAACTAAAGAGGGCCACCACCTGGGCCGGTCTGTTCTCCGTGCCGGCTGACCGGACAGGTCCGCACCCTGCCGCGGACACCCCGCTCCGTCCAGCTCTGATAGCACTGTGGATTTATTGCTGCACTGTGCGGCTACCGGTACTGGGTATGACGTTGATGATGAGAGACGGACAGGAGGACAGACGGACCTGACAGTGGACGGCGCACGTCTCTCAGACACACGGACAATTTACTCGGAGACGGGCGCCGGGCCGTGGCGCCTCACAGTTCGAAGCTCTTTGTGATGAGGTGGATGCGTCGCATCTTGTCCTCGAGCGAGGAGCGACTGGCGGCAGTCTCGGTCGACACCTCACGCAGCATCTGCTCGATCTGCTGCACCTGGAAGCGGGGGAGGAAGGGGTGAATTAGATCTGCTGTACCTGAGAAAGGGGGGGGGGGGAGACTGCGATCCGCTTCAACTCCGGACGGGACGGGGAGGGTAGGTACATACACGGCCAGTGACAGTGCGTCTGGCCTGACAGTGCATTCATCGACCAATACCGTGTCCTTGCTTCAGAAACATACCACCACGGAAATGTAGGCGTATCGCGATCCAGCTACCACGGAGTGGAATCGTTCTGTTCTTGTTACCGTGCTATCGCCTGCCGTCAGCCCTGCTACCAGCGCTGTGCAGCTCGTCTGCCGCTGATCTGTGTGGCACGAGGCGCGGTCCGCGTGGCGTGATCACTGTGAGGAGGCCGTGTGTCTGACCGTACCCGCTCTGCACTCTTCTGCAGCTCGTGGTCCTTCGCGGCGCGCACCCCGTCCAGCTGAGCCTCGAACAGCGCGTGCATCTCGTCCATCTTAGCCTGGTACTCCGAGTCCAAAGTCTGCCGCAGATAGGGGACAATAAATTACCTGATTACCTGTAAATTACCTGACGCGACGCTCAGAATAGCCGGTTTTATGTATCGGAGAGTGTTTTTACGGTAAATACATACATACATAAATGACACGGCATTGTAGGTACAGTGGACAAGACAGCACCATCGCACACTTCTGGTCAAACGGCGAGCCAAGCTTATTATGGACGTGTCTGGGCGCGGTAGTTGCTCTTTGAAGCGCAGTGACAAATGGATGTGATAGCTGACAATGACGGTTGGTAGTCGGCTGTCCGTCTGACGTATAACGCCGGTGAGCGGCGGTTACCTGTAGTTTTCTGGCGGCCTGCTTGGCCAGGTCCATGGCACGGTCCCGCTCGTGTCGCAGGTTCACCACCTTGTCGTCGTTCATCGAGCGGCCCATCTTCACCTGCAGGCACCGGTCAGGTCAGGTCACAGGGTCAGCTGTCAGAGGTCACAGTCGCGGCTGGCGTTCGGGCAGGTCAGGCACCGGTCAGGTCAGGTCACAGGGTCAGCTGTTAGGGGTCACAGTCATGGCTGGCGTTCGGGCAGGTCAGGCGCGATCAGGTCAGGTCACAGGGTCAGGGGTCACAGTCATGCTGGGGTGCCGGCCCGGTCAGGTCGGGTCACAGAGTCAGCTGTTAGGGGTACAGTCATGGCTGGGGTGCCGGCTGGGCAGACAGTGTAGATCAGCCAGTCACAGTCTGATCACTGTGCCGCGAGTTTGACCCCTCCGCCGGCTCCATCAATTTCGGAGCATTGGGTCACCACGTATCGTTAGTTTATCATGAATCAACGGCATGTGCAGTGGTTGCGATATCGATAAACAATGGACGACTACAAACTTGATAACGGTAAAGCTGCTGACCGAGCTAGCATAACTTCTCTTCAGCGGGGGACGCGGCGACTGTCACCAAGTGACACCCAGCAGTCCACCACCATAGGACGCGGCGGCGGCTGTCACCGTCCACCGACCCACCTGAGTCTCCAGCTTCCTGATGAGGTCCACCTTCTCCTCCCAGAGCTTGGACCAGCCCTCGTTCTTTTTGGCGCAGCGGTCCAGCTCGCGCTCGGCGTGCTCCAGGCGGCTGATGAGCTGTGCCTTGTTCTCGGTCAGACGGTCCAGCTCCACCTGGCAGCACGATAGGCACAGGCCGGTCTTTGTTAAACCTTAGGCAGCTGTGCTGCAACTTAAGTAGAGAAAGGAGCCAGGAAATTGATGACAGAAGGTTGTTTGCAGGGATTGAGTGGAGTTTGTGTGGATGGATAGATGGATTGGATGAAGATTGGGTGAAGATTGCATGAATTGGATGGATTGGATGGCGGTTGTTTGGAAGGATAAGATATGGATAGGGTGGAGGTTGTTTGGATGGACTGGAAATGGATTGGATTGAGGTGGTTTGGATGGAGGTTGTTTGGATGGATTGGATGGCGATGGTGTGTTCTTTCCGGTGTTGAAGAGAGGGTTTACCATCTGCCTGTCGTGGTATAACTGACCTGGAGACGGTGACAGCGGCGTCTCTCCGTCTCCAGTTCTGACGAGCCGTCTCCCCGGCCACGGCAGGCGGTATGACTGACCTGGAGACGGTGACAGCGGCGTCTCTCCGTCTCCAGTTCTGACGAGCCGTCTCCCCGGCCGCGGGAGGCGTTGTTGTTGGCCGCCACGGCCGCCGCTGCCGCCGTCGCCGCCTGCTTGGCCTGCCGCAGCTGCTCCGTCACGCTGGTCACCTGCTTCTCCCTGGCGCTGACCGCCTCCTTCGACTTGGCCAGGTCGCCTCTGCCGGTGGCGGTCCGATGCCTCTCAGTCACCCCACCATGGCACCGCAAGGCGTCTTAAGTGACCCATGACAAAGCTAGCGGGTTGCGGAGAGCCATATTATCACCAACACCGGCCCCAAACAGAACAGCCGGCTTTCAGTCCAACACAGGCGATCAATAGTACGCACAGCGATACCACATAACACGAAAACAAACTACCTGGTGACACCATCCATGTGGCTAGGCTATCAGTCAGTCCGTGGGGCGGTGGTGACCTCTCACCGTAGCTCGTCCAGCTGCTGCTGCAGCTTCCCGACGCCGGCCGTGTGCTCTGCCGTCATCTCCTCCAGCTGCTTCTTCAGCACGGAGAGGCGCGCGTCGCCGGCGCGTCGCAGCGTCGTCTCCTCCGAGAGACGCTTCTCCGCCTCCTCCTGCGGGCAGAGACAGCGGCAGAGACAGGGAGGTTAGCGGGCAGAGACAGGGAGGTTAACGGGCATAGACAGGGAGGTTAGCGGGCCGAGATAGGGAGGTTAGCGGACAGACGGGGAGGTTGGCGGACAGAGAGTGAGGTTAACGGGCAGAGACGGGAGGTTAGCGGACAGAGACAGGGAGGTTAGCGGACAGGCAGGGAGGATAGCGGACAGACCGGGATGTTAGCGGGCAGAGACAGGGAGGTTAACGGACAGGCAGGGAGGTTAGTGGACAGACGGTGAGGTTAGCGGGCAGAGACGGGAGGTTAGTGGGCCGAGACAGGGAGGTTAGCGGGGAGAGACGGAGTTTAGCGGGGAGAGACAGGAAGGTTAGCGGGCAGAGACAAAGGTTAGCGGACAGGCAGGGAGGTTAGCGGGCAGAGACAGGGAGGTTAGCGGACAGGCAGGGAGGTTAGCAGGCAGAGACAGGGAGGTTAGCGGGCAGAGACAGTAAGGTTACCGGGCAGAGATAGTGAGGTTACCGGGCAGAGACAGTGAGGTTAGCGGGCAGAGACAGGGAGGTTAGCGGACAGAGATAGTGAGGTTAGCGGACAGGCAGGGAGGTTAGCGGGCAGAGACAGGGAGGTTAGCGGGCCGAGATAGGGAGGTTAGTCATGGTAGTCAATTTTAGTCACATCCATTCCGTATGTTTCATTCATTCGGTCTGCTCTGCTGCTCATCAACACAAACAGGTGCCGAGCCCTGCAACTTAACCCAGTTCATCTCGAGTGATCCGCTCTGGTATTCCACCGGGCCCCCGTCACTCACCAGCTGTTTCTTGACGCGCTCCGTGTCGGCCATCTCCTGGGTGATGAGATCCTGGGCGGCCGTCTGCTGCTTCACCTGGGGAATATACGAGACGTGAGAGGTCAGCGAGGAACATACCAGACGTGAGAGGTCAGCCAGGAACATACCAGACGTGAGAGGTCAGCCAGGAACATACCACACGACTGAGGTCAGTCAGGAATATACCAAACTTCAGAGGTCAGTCAACATTGTCCGATATTGCTCGATGTCAGCGGTGCAGGATGGCGACATGACGGCAGAGCTGGCTGCGATGGGTCGGTCACAGCCGCGCAGTAATCCGTGACGGCGGCGCAATAGGCTCCCTCCTGCAGTCTCATGTATATTTACTGTACCTTGTTCTCGGGAAAGGCGACGGTGGCTCCCTCCACGGCTACTGTACCTTCTTCTCGGGGAATGTGACGTTGGCTTCGTGGGCTCCCTCCACGGCTACTGTACCTTGTTCTCGAAGAAGGCGATGGTGACTTCGTGGGCTCCCTCCACGCTACTGTACCTTGTTCTCGAGGAAGGCCATGGTGACTTCGTGGGCTCCCTCCACGCTACTGTACCTTGTTCTCCTCGAGGACGGTGGCTCCGTGGGCCCCCTCCAGGGCTACTGTACCTTGTTCTCGAGGAAGGCGACGGTAGATTCGTGGGCTCCCTCCACGGCAACTGTACCTTGTCCTCGAGGAAGGCGACGGTGGCTTCGTGGCCCCCCTCCACGGCTACTGTACCTTCTTCTCGAGGAAGGCGACGGTGGCTCCGTGGGCCCCCTCCACGGCTACTGCACCTTGTTCTCGAGGAAGGCGACGGTGGCTTCGTGGGCTCCCTCCGCGGCTACTGTACCTTGTTCTCGAGGAAGGCGACGGTGGCTTCGTGGGCTCCCTCCACGGCTACTGTACCTTGTTCTCGAGGAAGGCCACGGTGGCGCTGTGAGCCGTCTGGTCGGCCTTTCGCCGCGCCTCCAGCGTCTCTATCTCCGCCCGCACCGTCTTCAGCGTCCTGCGAGCAGCAGAATTCAGCAGCATGTTATCGTCCAGGATGATAGGTATACAACACTCATGCAAACATGTTAGACGCGCGTAACGAGTAGATGTGTCTTAGGTTTACTGTGGCGAGACAGCCAAACCAAACTATTTGGTTTGATCCGTCGGTGCCGATCGTCCAAGAGATTATGCGTTTGCGAGTATGTGTCGAAGCGGCTCTGACGCCAAGATCTGTCGGTGGTGACTCACTGGCTGAGCTCGGTGATCTTCTGGTCCTTCTGTTTGGAGGCCGTCAGCGACTCGTCCAGCTTCTGCTTCTGCCGCTCCAGCTTCTCCAGGACGGCCGATTTGTCGTCCGCCAGCTCAGTGAACCTGACGCACGTCAAGACCAGAGGTATCCTGAACAGTGAATACTGCACCGCTCCCATCCCGACCGACGCAGGAGACTATCCGCCACCATCATCCGAAGACAGCGAGGCGAAATGGCGCACGTTTATAATGTATTTACGGCATTTTGCACATGAACGTTGTCGCTATTCCAGAACCGAACCTACGTTAAGCGTCCGTGGTCAGCTATTAATTACAAGAAGCGGTATTTTGTGTGTAAACTGACATACTATCTAGTTTACATCTAGATACATCCCAGAAAATGTCGGAACTGACCCCGTTGGCTTGGCTCCCCGGCCGCCGATTAGGTCAGGACAGCCGTCCTGTCAGTAGTCACCGTACCTGTCCTTGAATTTGGCGAGGGCGGCCGTCATCCTCTCGTTGTCCTTCCTCAGATTGTTGGTCTCCTTGTCCGCCTTTGCGCGCGCGGCGGCCGCCTCCTTCAGAGCAGCCGACCTCGCCTCTTCTGCCGCCTTCACTATCAGCTTCTGAACGACTGGGTTGTCCGCGCAGTGCCTAAAGCGCCGCCCGGTCAGCCCGGTCAGCAAGGACAGGGGAGGGAGGGAGGGGACAGGACCGGGGCTGGACCAGGGACAGTACCAGGGACAGGACTAGGAGCTGTGTCTGCATTGCCGGTCGGTCGACATGAGGACAGGGCAGGAAGGCAATGTCATTGGACTAACTATCGGGTATATCGCTAGGAGAAAGGATTCAAGGCGTCACAGGATATAGAGCTGGAACCAGGACAACACATTATGGTAAGGGATGCATGCTAGTCGATGGACCTGCAGGGGTGACTAAACCGCGCCCCACCGAGATACTCTCAGAGATCGAGCTGGCCGACCCGCTCGGAGATGGACGCAGTTTGAGGCGCCGCTGTATATACGAGAGCTGAGCGCTGCTCACTTTTTCTTCATCTCGGCCAGGTGCTGTTTCTCCCGCTCTGCCAGCAGGTCCTTGAGCTCGCTGAGCTTCAGCGCCTGGGAGGCGTTGTCGGCTTTGAGCTGCTGAAGCTGCTCCTGAGCTACCAGCAGCTTGTTGGTCGTCTGAAAGGCGGGTCGGTATATTTTAGTAGGAAATTATCGTCCTCTTAATACTAATGGCTGTCGAGTGTCGGTAATCTAGAGAAGTGTTTGAACTGAACGGGATGTGAAAAATTAACTTCTTATATTGATTTATCCTCCCAAACTATTGACCAATCATCAGTCAATTATCAGCAGGTCAGATTCCATGCAGTTGAGTAATACACAATGGATTGAGACTTTCACTGCCGTCTCACTCGCGTCCAACGCGGCAGCCGTCCAAGCGGACGTCTAAGTTGGCGTCTAAGTCCTTGACGGAGAATCCCACTCAGACGCATCTAACGTTAGACGGCAGTATGAACCCGTCCAAGTTCTGAGGACGCGTCCAAGTAATGCGTCAAGGTCCAACTTCAGCTAGACGCGTTTAAGACTTAGCCGTGTCTAGCTGGACGGAACCTGAAAGTCTCCACCCAATGTGCCAGATACCACCGCTCGGAAGACAGTGACTCCGGACTGCCGCCCGTACCGCGTGCCCCTCGCTCTGGGCGTCCTTCATGCGTCGGTCGCGGTCGTCCAGCGCCTGCCGCTGGATCGACAGCTCCAGGTCCCGCTTCCGCACACACTCCGACATCACCTTCAGCTTCAGCTGCAGGTCGCTCCGGTCCTCCTGCGGCCGCGGGTCAGAGGTCAGGTCACTGCGGTCCAGTCCTGCTGTAGTCATAGGTCACAGGTCAACGGCCACAGGTCACAGGTCACCGCGGCCCTGCTGTAGTCTCAGGTCACGCGTGTTCAACGGTCGCAGGTCAGGTCATTGCAGTCCTGCTGTATTCTCAGGTCAGATCACTGCGGAGTGGGTTCTCCTAAGTGCGGGCTGCGAGATCAAAGGTGAGGTCACTCCACCCCGACCCACCTCGGAGCGGCGCAGCTCCCGAGACGTCTTGTCTCGGCTCCCCTCCAGTCTCACCGTCTCCTCCTTCATACGCTGAATCTCGCTCTGCGGGGTCAGACGGAAAGCACCAGTTGTTGCATCAACGTATGATATATAACAAAACTTGTATTCAATATATCAGATTATTGTTTACCATGATTCATGTATTTGCCGATGATAAAACTGGAGTGCGATGCCTGCAGTCGAGATCATTCCGATAGCTATCTAAACTATCTACGCCTGTCAAAGGCGACGCTCATTTCAACGAGAGACGCTGTCATCCAGTGACGGGAGTTTCCTAAGCGTGTGACAGGTCAACTCGGTCATAGCGGCCGGCCTGCCGATCTGACCTGAATGTGACCCAGGCCGGCCTTAAGTTTGTCGCGCTCGGCCTCGGCGGCACAGAGCGCCTGGCCGAGCGTGGCCGACGTCACCTCCTGCTTCACTCGCTCGCGCTGCTCCTCCCGGTACCTCTGCAGGAGCAGACCGACCGCCCGGCAAGTCAACACATCTTCGTGATAGTTATAGAACACAAGGAGAGATGAATGGTCAGTATTGCACGCCCGAAATAAATATTGACAGTCGGTATCCATTACTCAGAAGAAGTAACACAGAATACCGACTGCATGTAGCCCACCATTAAACTGCATCGAACCACCGGCGAGTTATTTGACGTGTCAATATTCTATCCCAGGCGGCAGCGACTATACCTGTGCCTAAACCTGATAACCGGACCCAGGCGGTAGCAAGTAGCGACCATACCCGGGCGGTAGCGACCATACCTGTGTAGACCATACCTGTGCGTAGGCGGAGCAGAGTTTGCAGGGCTGCGGCGCCAGCATCGCCATGACGTCCGGATCGGAGTGGATGTCTCCCGCCGCCGTATCCGCCTCCGACTCGGACGCCGACCGCTCGCTGTTACTCACTGACAACATACTCCCACAGCGCGCTGTTACTCACTGACGACATACTCATACAGCGCGCTGTTACTCACTGATGACATACTCCCACAGCGTGCTGTTACTCACTGACGACATACTCACACAGCGCGCTGTTACTCACTGACGACATACTCACACAGCGCGCTGTTACT